>VWZD01002533.1:185130-207713 GCA_013396695.1 Sakesphorus luctuosus
CAGTGTCCCCCAAGGGCTGCCACACAGCCCTGATCCCCCAG
Organism: Sakesphorus luctuosus; assembly: GCA_013396695.1. Taxonomy (NCBI): domain Eukaryota; kingdom Metazoa; phylum Chordata; class Aves; order Passeriformes; family Thamnophilidae; genus Sakesphorus; species Sakesphorus luctuosus. Next base: position 185,172 of record VWZD01002533.1, read on the forward strand.
ATCCCATGGGAAGGGGAGCACAGTGTCCCCCAGGGGCTGCCACACAGCCCTGATCCCCCAGATCCTGTGGGGATGGGATCCCAATATCCCCCAGGGGCTGCCACACAGCCCTGAACCCACAGATCCTGTGGGGATGGGATCCCAATATCCCCCAGGGGCTGCCATACAGCCCTGAACACACAGATCCTGTGGGAATGGGACCCCAGTATCTCCCAGGGGCTGCCACACAGCCCTGAACCCACAGATCCTGTGGGGATGGGATCCCAATATCCCCCAGGGGCTGCCACACAGCCCTGATCCCGCAGATCCCGTGGGGAGGGGAGCACAGTGTGCCCCGTGCAGGAAGGAAACACGTCTTCCTGCGCAGGGGAAAGAGTGCTGCCAGGTCTGGGCACTGCCAACTTGGCAGGACACCCAAGAGGGCCCAAGTGCCCCTTCAGCCGTTTTTCTGGCGAGCTGACGTGATGTCTGGGCAGGTGCCCAGCCTTGGCTGCAGATGTGGTGGGGCCAGGGACCTTGGGGCAGAGCAGGAGCATCCCAGCCATGCTGAGTCTAAGGTTAAGGCCAGGAGAGCACCTTGCATGGGCTTTTCTCAAAGGGTGTTTCCAGACTGGCTTTCACCCTTTTCTGTGCTATTAAATGTGAAAGGATCATGTCCAGGAGCTCCCTGTGATGTCAAGGCTCCTAAGCCAGCCCAGGTAGAGCAGGGGGGTCCAAACCCCTGAGATTAACCCATGATGAGGCAGCAGGAAGGGGTGGGGTGGGGAGGCCCTGCCTGCTAAAGGATTGACTGCTGACCAGCAGGACCCAAAAGGCTGAATTTGGGCTACAACACAAGAGGGGCTGGGTGAGGCCAATATGCCATGGGCAGTTCCAGGACCTGCCACAAAAGGTGGCCCTGGGATAAAGTGATGGGGGGGGCAGAAGGCTGAAGGCAGGGGCAGGGGTGGACAGAGAGATTCTGGACAGACAGAGGTACAATGTCCTGCAAGCTGGGGCTGTGGGGGGTGGTGTGTGGGGTTTGTGGGCAGCTCATAGATGTGGAACTTCTCCAGGTGTCTGGGGCAGAGCAGTCCCAGTGTCCTGGGCTGCATCCTGAGGCTTCACCAGGAGCAGGGAGGGAGCAGAGTGGGACACTTGGGGGCTGCCACTGTCCAAGAGACCCACACAGGGGCACCCCCCTAGAGAGAGATCACAGATGTGGAGGCAAAGGGCCAGGGCTGGTGGGCACAGACATGGTGAGAGGGGCTTGGGCAGCACTGCTGGGCTCAACTCACTCCATTGGAGCTGTCAGGAAGGTTTAGGGCACGACTCACTTGACCAAACACAGGCGCCTGCTCAAGGAGAAGACAAAACACAGCTGGACTCTGCTTCCTCCAGCTCCCCCAGCTCAGTGTGGGCTCTGGCAAGGGGTAAAGGTACCCCCTGCTCAGTGGGATGATGCAAGAGCAGGGTGTCCACGGGGCTGGCACATGTTGAGGGGTTGGGGCTGGTTGGTACCTCTAGGGATGCTGTGGGCAGGGTGGCCAAGGGCAGGGTGGAAACCTTCTGCTGGGCAGCCAGGGGCACCTGGCGCTTCTGGCATTCCCACCCCAGTGTCCCAGGGCTGTGTGGGTGTGTCTGCCCCGGGCAGCTCCAGCCCTGTCACTCCACAACTCCCTTCCCTCCCCTCTGCCAGCTCAGGGAATGTGAAGATTAAAATAAAACAAACCAGGCGTGTTGGAGCCAGGCTAAAAATGCCACGAGTCACAGCTAATGAGCTCCATAAATCACACCGGGCTGGCACACGGACACCAACCAGGAGCTCTGCACCAGCTCACTCCATCCTGTGCATTGCCCAGGTCAGGACACTCCCAAAAGATGAGATTCCCCAAAATACAGCTGACACTGGCCAGGATGGGATGTGACCACCCCATCCCAAAATTGTGGCTGCAGCTCCAGCTGCCCAAATAACCCCCCACAGCTCAGGCAGCTCCCTGGTGGCCCAGGGCCCTGGGAAGGGAGGTCAGAGTGGGCATGTGGGTGACAGTGAGACCCAAAACTGAGGGCTGTGAAAGGGGAAACCCAGACAAGGCACTTACAGGGCACAGGGTGCAGACAGACAAAAGAGAAATGTGTAGGAACAGAGATGGACAGATGTAGCCAGGAGGCACAGGAGGGAGAAAGGCAAGTGGGGCACCTCTGCAGTTTTCCTTTAGATCCCTGTAAAGGTGAGAAACCAGCAGGAATAGGACACCCTGCCCACTGGACACCCAGTCCCAGCATTCCCACTCCATCTGGGGCACAAGACCCCAGAGGTGCCTCCAAAAGCCCCTCAAAGGCCACAGCAGTGGGTGTTCATCAGGAGCACCACGGGCGAGTGGCAGCTGCAGATGCTGCTGTGTGGGCTGGAGGCTGATGCCTCTGCCTGTGGATGTCCTGGACTGGGGACAGCCCTCACATCCCATCCCCTCTGACCCCCGTGGCTCTGAACCCGCCCCCCAAGCCATCACCTGGGTGGTGACATGTCCCAGGGCTGGTCCTGAGCCCCCATGTCCCCTCTCGCCGTGTAGGTCCAGGCGTCGCTGGAGGAGCAGAACTTCACTGAGCTGTGGGGGAAGAAAGCCAAGGACCTCTATGGTGACATCTGGAACAACTTCACTGACCCACAGCTGAAGAAAATCATCAGCTCCATCCAGACCCTGGGACCCTCCAACCTGCCCCTGGACCAGAGAGAGCAGGTAGGAGAGGTGTCAGCAGAGCCCTGGGCATTGCTGGGGGCTGTGAAACCCTTCGGGGGATTTTTCCCAACATCCAGACTTTGCTGCTGACCTGCTGCATTTTGGAGGGTGTACCACGCCCTGCACAGGGAAGACAGTGCTGGAGGGGTGGATGGGATGCTGTCTCTAGGGGATGTGGGGTGCCAGCCCTAACCTCATCTTGGAGCTATCCCAGTGGGAACTGGAGATTTCCTGCTTACACAGAGCAGTCCTGGGCGTCACCTGGAGCCCAGCCAGGTTGTGCCCATGGCCAGAGACAGCTGTCCCGACCCCTTGTCCCTGAGGATGCAGCCCCCCACAAAGAAAGGCTACTGCAGCTACCCAGCTCCTGAGCTACCCGTGTGACAAGGACTGCCTTGGTGACAGAGTTCTGTGGAAGGGACACCAGGACATCCCGAGCCTTCCCCATCACAGTCCTGAGCTTTCAGGGCAGTTTGCCTGAATTTTGATTTCCATGCATGAAAATATTGCCCAGGTTGGGGCTGGCAGACACTCACCTCTGCCCAAGTGCAGGGCCTGTCCCCTCCATCCTGCCCCGTGGCTCCCTGACAGCCATTCCCACAGAAACCCTGGCAAAGCCCAGGGATACGATCCTTTCCGGAGAACTGTCGGCGCTGGTTCCTTCCCGGAAACCCATCCCTGCCTTCTCCCAGATAACAGACAGCATCATGTCTCCTCCCTGCCCATCAGGAATGTCTGGCCCATCCCTGGGCAGCTCCATCCCACCGTCCCCATCCCAGTCCCCTCCACCCAGCCCAGCTGGAGCAGAGGGATGGGAGTGGAGAGAGGGACGGAGCAAAAGAATTTCCTTCCCTGGGAATGGGCGTCCCGGGCACGTTGCAGGAAACCTCCTGTTGCTATTGTTTGCTGTTGTTGAAGTTCACAGAAATAAATCCCCCTCCTCCTCCTCCTCCTCCTGCTTTTCTACTCATGTTCTTTTAAGATAAACAGGCTGACAAACAGCTTTGTAAACAGCCCCTCTCTGGAGCACCACTGGGCAGGGATTGCCTGTCCCAAAGAGCTTCTCTGCTCCCACCCTGCCACGGGTGCAAGAACCCTGAATGACAACACACTCATCTTACCAAAGAAGTGGTGTGTAAACACATCAATCCTTCTCCACATTCCTCCTGATACACACTCTGGTGCTGGGAAGGTTGTAGATCCCTCCTGAAGGACCATTCCTGTCTGCTTCCAGCCCTCACACCTTTTGCTTTCCCACAGTACAACACCATCCTGAGCGAGATGGACAAAATCTACTCCACGGCCAAGGTGTGCCAGCCCAACGGCACCTGCTGGGATCTGGAGCCAGGTATGGTCCCTGCCCCCTGATCCTGTGGGGTGCTGAGCACCCCATGGCTATGACATGGTCCCCACATCCTCAGTGGGTCGGGATTGGCAGATCCCACCCATGTTCCTCGGGATTGTCCCATGGTGTGGATGGTACTTGGGTGTGGTGGTGGTGGCATCTCTGCAGAGCTATGGTGGGATGTGCCCCCACCTCCTGCCCCTTTCTCATGTCCTGTTGTCCCTTCTGTCCCAGATCTCTCGGACATCATGGCCACGTCCCGCAGCTACAAGAAGCTGCTCTATGCCTGGGAGGGGTGGCACAACGCCGCGGGCAACCCGCTGCGCCCCAAGTACGAGGAGTTTGTGAAGCTGAGCAACTTGGCCTATTCGGCAGATGGTACAGACCTGGTGGGGGATGCAGGGGGTGCTCAGGGACCAGGGGTGGGAACTGGGGCCAGGACAATGCCCTGCTGCTCTCCCCACCCCACGTGCAGCCAGGCATCCAACTTCCACTTCCCCAGTGCCAGCACTGTGGGGAAGGGGGAAAAAACCTACTGATGATCCCTGGTCCCAACTTTTGAGGATGGGTGGTGGGGCAGAGGCTGGAGCCAGAGGTCATCACTGTGTCCCTGGCAGGATTTGATGACACAGGCAGCTACTGGCGCTCCTGGTATGACTCAGACAACTTTGAGGATGACCTGGAGCACATCTACAACCAGCTGGAGCCACTCTACCTCAACCTGCACGCCTTCGTCCGGAGGAAGCTGTATGACCGCTATGGCCCCAAATACATCAACCTCAGGGGTCCCATCCCTGCTCACCTCCTGGGTAAGAGATGGGACCCCCCCAGCCTGTGCCCAGGGGTGCTGGTGGGGTCAGACAGGCATACACAAGGCCACAATGGGACACAGAGGTCCCAGTTATGATCGTGTTTCTCTTCTGATCTACCACCAGCTTTGCTTCAGCTGTTTTCTCTTCTCAGGGAACATGTGGGCTCAGCAGTGGAACAACATCTACGACCTGATGGTGCCCTACCCTGAGAAGCCCAACCTTGATGTCACGAGCACCATGGTGCAGAAGGTGATGTGCTGAGGGACTCACTGGGGGCACCGGGGGAAAAATCAGGGGGTGTTGCCCAAGGCTGGGCCATGACATTGACCCCATGGGAGTGGTTGATCTGCACAGGGGACAGCAGAAAAGTCATGTCCAAAGGGGAAGGGGCAAAGAAGTGACCCCACTCCCTCTGTGGGAGTGACCAAAGAGGCAGTGGGTGGGCAAAGAGGAAAGGCAGTGCAGTAGAACTGGTGCCAGTCCCTGGGCTGGGGGTTGCATCCACACCATCACAGAACTCCAGGCACTCCTGCGCCACCAGTCTTGCTCCCATCTCATGTCCCTGCTGGGCACCAGCACCACTGCTTGGGGCTTCTTAGGGATGCTCACACCAATTCTGGGGCTGGGGCTCCCCATCACGGTGAGAGGGGTAGCACCTCGGTCCCTTAGAGGGACCCACCTTCTCCCCATGGTTCAGGGAGAGCAGCAGGGGCAATGCCCAGGGCACGGGCAGCCTCTTCCTCAGCCATAACCTGCTGCCTGCTGCCCACCAGGGCTGGAATGCCACCTACATGTTCCGGGTCTCAGAGGAGTTCTTCACCTCCCTGGGGCTGCTGCCAATGCCCAACGAATTCTGGGAGAAGTCCATGCTGGAGAAGCCAACGGATGGGCGGGAGGTGGTGTGTCACGCCTCGGCCTGGGACTTCTACAACCGCAAGGACTTCAGGTCTGTGGGGGCATCAGCGACCCAGGGCTGTGCAGTAAGACCCTCCTCCATCCCTCTGGGTGGTCCTATTTTTGGGTACCCAAAATTGTGCAGCCCAATCTGGCACCTTCTGAGACAAGGTCTTGGGTGACCACACCACTCTGCCTTCCTTCCACTGGGTGTTTCCCTTAATCCATGGGGTGCTGTCACCTGCTCTGGGACTTTGAGGGGTCCTCCCTGTGGAGAGGGGGCACAGACAGCAGTGGTCCCTCCCCCAGCTCAGGCAGGGCTGTTTTCACCCGGCAGGATCAAGCAGTGCACGACGGTGACGATGGAGCAGCTGTTCACGGTGCACCACGAGATGGGCCACATCCAGTACTACCTGCAGTACAAGGACCAGCCCGTGTCCTTCCGCAGCGGGGCCAACCCCGGCTTCCACGAGGCCATCGGGGATGTCCTGTCCCTCTCCGTCTCCACCCCAAGCCACCTCCAGGAAATTGGTCTCCTCAGCAATGCCACTCAGGATGAAGGTATGGGTGGCCTGGAGGGCTCAGGCACTGCTTGTGGCACTGGGGAGGGGTTGGGACATGCCAGGGTGGGCTGCAGTCTGGCAACACAGCCTAGAGCAGGCACAACCCCTTCTCGTCTCCATGGGTCTATGCACAACCCATTCTTGTCTCCATAGGTCCTTGTAGGACCTATTTTGTCTCCATGGGTCCAAGCACAACCCTTTCTTATCTCCATGGGTCTACACACAACCCCTTCTTGTCTCCATGGGTCTATGCACAACCCATTCTTGTCTCCATAGGTCCTTGTAGGACCTATTTTGTCTCCATGGGTCCAAGCACAACCCTTTCTTATCTCCATGGGTCTACACAGAACCTCTTCTTGTCTCCATGGGTCCATGTAGGACTTACTTCATCTCTATGGGTCTGTGCACAGCCCCTTCCTGTCTCCACAGGTCTTTGTAGAAAACCCTTCTTGTCTCCCTCCTCTTCACCCCTGAGGGCAGAGGGGGATGCTCTTCAGAGCTCGTCTGTGCCTTTCCCTTCTCCCTCAGAATCCCCAAACCTGAAAACAACATCTTTGTGCTTGATTGGCTTTGACCTTTCCAGCGTTCCTCCCTCCCTCCCTCGCCCAGAAACATCCAGGAGCTCCCGGTGCGGCTCTGTGGAGGTGGCAGCGGGCACTTCCATGCACAGTGACAGGGACAGTGGGCGGGTGACGTGTCCTCCTGCCAGTCAGAGCAGGACTTGTCCCTGCAGGGCACTGCCCGCCTTGGCAGGAGCCTGTCCCCCTCCTGACACCTCTGAGCCGCCACGTCGGAGCAGACGGCGGCTGAGGAGCCTGGGCACTGGCAGAGCTGCCCCAGGCAGCAGCTTGGCAGAGGAGGGGCGGTCCTGGGATCCTCCTGCCATGTCATTAAATACGTTTTATGATGAGAAACACATCACAGTGGCCAAGAGTGTTGGGCAGAGCTGAGTAAACACCTCAGAGCAGATGGTCCCTGCCTCGAGCCATCGCTGCCCACCCAGCCAGCCCTTGGCAGCCAGGCCATCATAGTGATGGCAGCCACCAGCCCCTCAGGGCAGTGCTGCCAACCCCTCTCCAGCCCCACAGCTTCAGCTGGGTCTCCAGCAGGTCCTTCTGTAACCTTCCTTCCCTGAGTTTTATCAAAGGAAAAAGCAGATGTCACCACCCCTGTGCTCCCCATGGCTAAGGCTGGACTCAGTCCTTATGGGTCCTTTCCAGCTCAGCATATTCTGTGAGTCTATGACTGTCCTAGAGTTGACTCAGGTTTTGGGTCTAAACCATCAGAGCCTTTGCAGAGGTGGGACAGCCCTGCAGATCAAACCCCCCAAACCCCCTCACCCTGATGCCCCAGGGTGAAGGTGTGAAGAGTTACCCTCACCAAACACCTCACAGGGGTGAGGGTACACCACACTTGTCACTATCATTTACTGACCCACTCACTAAAAAGGCACATGTTGCCCCAAGTAGGAGCTGTGTCTACAGAAACTTCCTGTGTCCTACACAACCTTCTCTAGGAACAATGTTATATGTTGAAATGCTGTCCCCATTTCTCACCCAGCTCTGCTCACCTTCCTGCCTACAGTAAGTCTGGTGGGTGTGGCACTGTCTATCCAGACTCCTTCCCAACCTGGTTCAGGCTCTGTTTTTCCACAGAAAGTGACATTAACTACCTGCTGAAGATGGCCCTGGAGAAGATTGCCTTCCTGCCCTTTGGCTACCTCATCGACCAGTGGCGCTGGAACGTGTTCAGTGGCCGCACACCCCCGAGCCGCTACAACTACGACTGGTGGTACCTGAGGTAGAGGAGTCCCCGAGGGCATGTGGGGTGTGGGAGCTGGGGGTGTGCAAGGAAGGTAGGCAGGAAAGAGGAAAGGAAGAGAAAAAGGAAAAAGTAGCTGTGGAAGTGGCTGGAGAACAATGAATAGGTGGGTGGGACAGATGGATGGATGGATGGATGGGTGGATGGATGGATGGATGGATGGATGGATGGATGGATGGATGGATGGGTGGATGGATGGGTGGATGGATGGATGGATGGATGGATGGAGGGAAGGAGGGAGGGAGGGAGGAAGGGATTGATGAACTGACAGAAGTACATGAAATCACACTCTAATTGTCCACATTTCTTCAGCACCGTGCCATCCCTTCCCATTCCCTTGATTCTTCTGACCCCTTATTATTTCCATGCTCATGCTGCTGTTCTCTGTTGTCTGCAGAACCAAATACCAGGGTATCTGTGCTCCAGTTCCAAGGAATGAAAGCAACTTTGACCCTGGAGCAAAGTACCACATCCCTGGGAACACGCCTTACATCAGGTAGAAGAAGTGTTGGCAAAGGGATCAGGTTTTGGGGCAGAGAGGGTGTGGGCTCAGCTCTGTGGGCAGGGACTGGGATGTGCTGCTCCTGCTCAAGACATGGAGATCACCCAGTACTTGGGATCACAAATGGTGGTGTTGAGCTCTGGGACTTGTCTGCTTCCCTTTGTCCCCATTTCTGACCTTCATGGGCTTCCTTGGCAGGTACTTTGTGAGCTTCATCCTCCAGTTCCAGTTTCACCAGGCGCTGTGCAAGGCAGCCAACCACAGCGGTCCCCTGCACACCTGTGACATCTACAGGTCCAAAGAGGCTGGAGACAAACTCAGGTGGGGGCAGAGGAGGGTCGGGACAGTCACCATGGGCTGATGTGTGTGCATGGAAGCTGATGGTGTGCAAAGGAAGGCAAGAAGAAAGAAGGAAGAAAAAGTGGCTGCGGAGATGGCTGAAGAAAGAGCTTTGCAGATGGATGGATGGATGGATGGAAATACTTGGAAGCACCCCCACTCCTAGTGGGGTGAGTGGTCCTCACCAGAATACTGCTAATTGTCCCTGCCATGAGCTCCCACCTAGACAAGAGGTCACTGGAGCACATTTGGTTCCTGTTGACTCCCTGGCTGTTACATGCATGAGTATGTGATGGGAAGTCTTCAGTCCCCATATACAGGACAAGTGGTGGCTCCAAAGGCAGCTCCTACTTTCATGTGCCACTCAGGAATAGCATCTTCCACCCTAGTGATGCTGAGATACCATCAGTGCTTCTCTGCCATCCATCCGTGGCCTCACGTTAGCACTTGTTGTCCCACTCCTCTGCAGGGAAGTGTTGAAAGTTGGGTCTTCCGAGTCGTGGCAGGATGTCCTGTTCAACCTCACTGGCACGAAAAAGATGGATGCTGAGCCCCTCCTGGAGTACTTCAGCCCTGTCACCAAGTGGCTTCAAGAGCAGAACAACAAGACCAATGAGGTGCTGGGCTGGCCTGAGTTTGACTGGCGTCCCCCTGTCCCTGAAGGCTACCCTGAAGGCATTGGTAAGGCTGCAGCTCCATGCCAGGTCTGGAAGGAAGATGTCCCCAAGGCATATCACTAATCCTTGGGCAGGACAATGCTGAGGGAGATCTCTGCAGTGGGTGGGGTGGTCCCCATGCCAGGAAAGAGAAATAACCAGCTCCAGTGGAGTCCCAGGGAGTGTTGCTTCCCAGGAAGCATTTGACATACCATTGTCCAAGGCCATGGTCCTGCTGCTGTAGTAATGCCATCAGTCATGGTGAGACAGGGCATCTCCTCTCAGCTGCATCCCTGCTGCTCATGTAGGAGGGTCTAGGGCATGCAGCTCATCCTGTTACCCCATCCTCTGTCCAGTGGGTCACCCCAGCAGTGCCCATCTGACAGCATTTCTTGGCACAGCCTGCTCCCAAGTTGTGGCATCCGACCTGCAGTTCTGGGCAAAGCTCAACCACGGTTTCTCCATGGGATAGTGCTCTTGCAAAGGGATGTGGCTTCTCCTGACCTTCTCTCCATCTTCTCCCACTTCTGTCCTCCTCTAGACAAAATAGCAGATGAAGCACAAGCCAAAAATTTCCTGATTGAGTACAACAGAACAGCCGAGGCAGTGTGGAGCGCCTACACCAAGGCCTCCTGGTCCTACAACACCAACATCACCGACCACAACAAGGAGCTCATGGTATGGGAACAACCCCAGGGCTGTGCTGGGAGAGCCACCAGCCAGGGCAGGCAGCTGGTGCCCAGGGCATGTTTCAGAGGAGCTCTGAAAACCAGAGCAGCCTCAATCCCTCACCAGGGGGTAACATTCTCACCCAAGAGGTTCCTTTTCCATGAAAAACCCTCATCGTTCCCTGAGGCACCCACAGAGGCAGCCATGGGGAGGGTATCAGCTGTGAGATGCCAGGTGGTGTTTGTAGTCATGGCCTCTGTCTTGGGGATCTCAAAGTAATTCCTCTCTGCCCTCGTAGCTGGAGAAGAACTTGGCCATGTCCAAGCACACCCTGGAGTATGGCATGAGGGCCAGGCAGTTCGACACCTCCGACTTCCAGGACCAAAGTGTCACCCGCATCCTCAAGAAGCTGAGTGTCATCGAGAGGGCAGCGCTGCCCGAGGAGGAGCTGAGGGAGGTGAGCAGCAAGGGCACAGAGCAGGGTTGGTGTCCCTTGCCACCACCCTCTACGGAGACACAGGCTTCTCCTGAAATTTGGGAAGTGCCACTGGGCAGCCACCTCATGCCTTTGAAAAAATGATAGCTTGGTACCTTCTACACATGGTCAAGATACTCATCTCCAGGTTTTCCCACCCAAAGTTGCCTTTCCCAGGCTGCAGTGTGGCCTGGATGTTTGGGTGACAGTGTCACATTGATTGTTGACCCCAGGCCCTCCTGTTGCTTCCATTTGGGGTCACATTTGGCCTTGGGAGGGACCAGAGGAAAACACCAGAGAACATCCCAAAGGGCTGTGCCATTCCCAGTGTCAGGAACAAGGATAACCCATTTACATGACCTGATTTCCCTTGCAGTATAACACCCTCCTCTCAGATATGGAGACCACATACAGCGTGGCCAAGGTCTGCAAAGATGACAAAACCTGTCTCCCACTGGATCCTGGTAAGATCTGGCAGAGTGTCCTTGGAAGCACCTGAGCAGGCCCAGAAAGGAGGGATCTTTCAATGAGTGCATGAAGAAAGGTCATGAGGGGCCCTTCCACCTTCTCTGTGATGGCCCCTGAGCAGCACATTGGCTGTGCCAGTTCAGCCCAGCCAAGAGCATCACTTTGGCTTCATTGCTGTCTCTTCAGACCTCACAAACATCATGGCCAAGTCTCGGGACTACGAGGAGCTCCTCTTTGCCTGGAAGGGCTGGCGGGACGCTTCTGGGAAGAAGATGAGGAACAACTACAAGCGATATGTGGAACTGAGTAACAAGGCAGCCGTGCTCAATGGTCAGTGTCCCACTTCCTGATAGCCCACCATGGTCCTAATCCTCTGTGAGTTCATCCAACTGGGGGTCAAAATCTGAAAGGTGTGGAGGCCCCACTAACTGCCCTGAGATCCACTGTCTCACAGATAAGGAAGGACTGGGGGTATCTGGGCAGCAAGACAATCTCTTGCCCAAGGAAGCAGGGTCTGACAGCGGCTGCTCTTGCCCTGCCAGGTTACACGGACAACGGGGCCTACTGGAGATCCCTGTATGAGACACCCACCTTCGAGGAAGATCTGGAGAGGCTGTACCTGCAGCTGCAGCCCCTGTACCTCAACCTGCACGCCTACGTACGCCGAGCTCTCTACAGAAATTACGGTGCAGAGCACATCAACCTGAAGGGACCTATCCCTGCTCACCTGCTGGGTAAGGCTGAGCTGTGCCTCCCACCAGGAATGGGTGGCTCTGGATCATGCCAAGAGCTCAGGCTGGTGTCTCTTCAGCTCTGGTTGAAGGGCCAAAACCCCATGAAATGGGTCTGCAGAGGGCAAGCTGCCCCAGGGAAGGGCAGCAGGTTCATCTGCACGGGTGGGCTCCTGCCTGCAACACCCTTGTGGAGGCAGGGCAGGACCAGGCAGGGCAGGACCAGGCAGGGTGATCCACCTGTGCAGGAGGAGGGAGTAACTGGTTCCTTTTTCTCCTCTCTCCCTGTCTCCCTCCTACCTTGTCTCATCCTCCTGCACTTCCCAGGCAACATGTGGGCTCAGTCATGGTCCAACATTTTCGACCTGGTGATACCTTTCCCTGATGCCACCAAGGTGGATGCCACCCCAGCTATGAAAAAACAGGTCAGTGCTTTTCCAGGCTGCTCCGGGGAAGCCCCTTGAGACCCAGCACCCTTTGGCTGTTGCCAAATGCTCTGGTGCTGCCAAAACAATCCACGCCTCATCGGTCTTCTCTCCCCACTTGGATATGCCAAGGGCTGGATCCAGCTCTAGATGACCCCCAAAGATCCCCCTGCCCAGAATAACAAGGCTATCCCTGGATTCCCGTCCTTCCCACAGCCCCTGGCACCCCAGCATGACCCCCAGCCCTCTCAGGTCTCTGCTGTGTCCCCAGGGCTGGACACCCAGGAAGATGTTTGAAGAGTCGGACCGTTTCTTCACCTCGCTGGGCCTCATCCCCATGCCCCAGGAGTTCTGGAACAAGTCCATGATTGAGAAGCCATCAGATGGGCGGGAGGTGGTGTGTCACGCCTCGGCCTGGGACTTCTACAACCGCAAGGACTTCAGGTGCCCATGGGGAGCAGGTGGTGGCCACAGCTGATGTGATGCTGGGGCAGAAACAGCATCTTTGTAGAACAAGGGCACGTGGGTTGATGCCACCTTGTGGCTTGCCCTGTGGCTGTGGTACCCCCACTATGGCACTGCCACTGGTACCCAAGGTGCTGGCACTGCTGGCAGGTGCCCCCATGGTGGATGAAGGGCAATAGTACCTTCCCTACCTTGCCCTGGAGAATGGAAAAGCCGATGAACATGAACGGGGAAAGGGCAAAGTCAGCAGGAGATGCAGCAGAAGAGAGAAACCAGCCCCATGGAGAGGGACCACCCCAGCCTGGCATCAGATGTGGGGTGGGAGCACAAGGAAAGGGAGGGCAAAGGGACAAACATTTCAGGGGGATGTGATGGTTCCCAGAGGTTTTCACACTCCCTTGTCCCCCAACCCCCATGTCCTGCTCCAGGATCAAGCAGTGCACGGTGGTGAACATGGATGACCTGATCACGGTGCACCACGAGATGGGCCACGTGCAGTACTTCCTGCAGTACAAGGAGCAGCCCGTGCCCTTCCGCGATGGCGCCAACCCCGGCTTCCATGAGGCTGTGGGGGACGTCATGGCCCTGTCTGTGTCCACCCCCAAACACCTGCACAGCATCAACCTGCTGGATGAAGTCATGGAAAACGAAGGTGAGCCGGGAGGGGAGCACCACACAGCAGATGTGGGAGTGCTGATGGGAACAGCTGGAAATGCAGGGTGGAAGGGGTCAGGGGTGGCTTTGCGTGCGTGGAGGGGACAGGACCTGTTGGGGACACCCTGCTCTGGGGCAGAATGACCCATCCAGGGTGGGGAGGGGGGTACAGCACTGCCTTGCTCACACCTCCATGCCCTGGGCAGAGAGTGACATCAACTACCTGATGAGCATTGCCCTGGACAAAATTGCCTTCCTGCCCTTCGGGTACCTCATGGACCAGTGGCGCTGGAAGGTGTTTGATGGGCGGATCAAGGAGGATGAGTACAACAAGGAGTGGTGGAACCTCAGGTATGGCTGAACTCAGATCTGCTCTCTGGGGCAAAGCCTTGGCCATCGTCCCACTGGGTGTTTTCTCCCCGTGGTCCAGTTGGCTGCAAGGGCACACAGTGGGATACACAACCTCCTGCACTGTCCTCACTCCCCACAGTGTCCCCTCCCATTTCTCCCACCTTCTTCTCCCCATGCTGGGCTAACTCTCCCTCTCTGGTCCAGGATCAAGTACCAGGGCTTGTGCCCACCAGCACTGAGGTCTGAAGATGACTTTGACCCCGGGGCAAAGTTTCACATTCCTGCCAATGTCCCCTACATCAGGTAAGCAAGCAGGGCTGGGGCACGAGGGGCACCACTTGGACACAGAATCCCCAGTCCAGGTGCCAGTAGTGGCATCTTTTTTCATGGCTGGTGGGATACCTGATAACATCATCCTGAGGGTGCTGGGCAGCTCCAGGGACTGTGACAGAGGTTCTGAGGAGAACGCTGGATTTGGGGGGAATGTCCTCCTATCTGAGGAAGATGGGCTCACCCACACAGGCAAACATAAAACACACGTTATGGGAGACATGGTCTCAGCAGGTTGGGCTGAGTTGGTGCAGGTGCAGCTCCAAAGGCAGTGCTGCTCCTCCAGACTGGGAGGGTGCAACCAGAGAATGAGGTGGGGCCACATCCTGCCTTGCACAGCCACTGGCAGGGTCCATCCCCACCTCCTCACCCCTCTCCACCAGGTACTTTGTCAGCTTCGTGATCCAGTTCCAGTTCCACCAGGCTCTCTGTGCTGCTGCTGGGCACACGGGGCCCCTGCACACCTGTGACATCTACCAGTCCAAGGAGGCTGGGAGGATCTTGGGGTAGGTGTGTGGGCAAGGCAGAGCCAAGATATTTATGTCCTCAAATACTTTAAATTCAGCCCATAAAGACAGGAGGTAACACAGCCCCTGGTCATCCCTCCCCTTCCTGCCCAAGCATGGGATGCTCCAGCCCCTGGGATGTGGGCAGGGGGTACCAGGGGTAGGGGGCACCTCGGGTGGGGGCACCTTGGGCTGAGTGCTGGGGCTGTGATTGCAAAAGCAGCCACTAGATGGTAGCTGGGCNAAAACAACCCCCTTGCTTCAAGAAAAGCACCTGCAAAATTAACCCTTTCACCCAAGAACTGCTCTGCATCAGGCTGGATTCACTGGAGGGCTTTCAGCTCTGCAAGCCCCCCTTCCCCACAAGTTAAACCTCCTTCCCTGTGCTCTGGGCTGGCAGTCCTGTGGTCCTGGGCATTCTGTACCCAGGGCTGCTGATACCAAGAGCCCCAAGGGACAGGGAAGGGCTGGCAGCCAGGAGGGTGATGGAGAACCCACTGGAGCTGGTTTCTCCTGCCACAGGGATGCCCTGAAGCTGGGTTTCAGCAAGCCATGGCCTGAGGCCATGCAGCTCATCACTGGGCAGCCCAACATGTCAGCAGAGGCCCTGATGAGCTACTTCGAGCCACTCAGGACATGGCTGGAGAAGGAGAACCAGAAGAATGGGGAGGTCCTGGGCTGGCCCGAGTACAGCTGGACTCCTTACTCAGGTATGCAGGGCTCAGCCAAGCACAGCAGGTCCGTGATGAGGCAGAGCTCAGCCCTCAGCAGGGCCAGGATGAGATGGACCTGTCTTGGTGAGCCTTGGCCACCCCATAAACCACAGGGTGTTTGGATGCTTCTCCTTGATTTCTCATGGAGCTGAGTCTAAAGGGCATCCAAGGGACCAGCAAGGGAGAGGTGGTGACCCAGCATAGCACAGCCCAGAGCCACCACACCAACCACATTTTCTCCCTTTTCCAGCCACTCCAACTCAAGATGGCTCCGACAAAACTGATTTCCTGGGAATGTCCCTGACTGAAAGCCAAGCCACCGCGGGTGGCTGGGTCCTGCTTGCCCTGGCACTCATCTTCCTGATCACCACCATCTTCTTTGGTGTCAAGTTCTTCTTGTCCAGGAAAAAGGCCTTCAAATCCAGCTCAGAAATGGAACTGAAATAAGGCAGCCATTGGCAGGGCAGCTCAGACAGGGTGCAAGCACGGGCACTTGGCCAGGCTGGCAGCCATGCCATGGGCACACTTGCCAACAAAGCCATGGGTTTCCACAGCCCAGGACTCCTCTCTCCTATCAGGTCAGACATTTCTTTCCACTATGCAAGAGCCAAAGCAGAGAAGAGCTATTTATTTGTCAATGTCTGCATCAGGGGAAAGAGAAATTCCGGCGCCGGCAGGCACGGAGCCGTCACGAGCTGCCCCTGTGCCCAAGGCTGCAGCTGGTCCAGCCTGGTCACCCACCAGCCAGCTCTGACCTGTGGGCAAAGCCACGGAGACTTGAGAGACAGAGGACAGTCTGGGGACAGACAGAGCACATTCTCCCCTAGGTTTGCCTCTGCCAGGCTGTTCAGTTGCATGGATGAAAAATAAACCCATGTCTTGGCACCCTCCAAGCAGCAGCTCAGCTCCTTCTTGCAGGTGGGCTGGGACCTCAGTGGGACAGGGCTCTGGAGCTGCCACCCCAGCCCGCTGCAAACACAAATCCCTGGGCACCAGCCTGACTTTGAGGTGACACACCTGCAGCCCCCAGCTTCCCCCATCCCCAGCAGGAAAGCTCAGCACCCCCTTGCAGCATCTCCAGCCTCCCCTGGATCGTGGCTCCCATCACGGCTGACAGCCCGTGGGTTCCCTGTGAAGCACGTGCCGAAGGGAGGGGCTGGATCAGGAACAGGAATCCCCAAAGTCCAGGCATGAACTGTTCAAAAGGTTGGAGGGGGGTCACCAAGCCCGAGCTGGGACGGAGCTGGAGCTCACGAGTGCTGTGGCTCCAGCACTCGATGACACCCATTTACGTAAGAGCCAGGGAAGGGGTCCAAGGTCAGCGATCGCCTCCCGCCCTCCAGCTCCTGATTATCTTGGGATCAGCCGTGCTCGAGGCCCCCCCTTCAGCTCCCCCTCCCGGCCCGACTTTCTTCTGCTTCTGTAAATAAAACTTCGTATTTGTTCTGCGGTGATTAGGTGCAAAACTAATCCCAGGCTGGGGATTATTGCAGCCTTAAAGAGCTGCGATCTGCTGCAGCCCGGAGCGGCAGGGGAAATGAGGGGATCTGGGATGATGCCCGTGCCCCCCTCCCATGCCATGCCAAGGCCTCTGCCCTCGGTCGTGCCTTACACGGCGAGCAGGAGGCCTGGCAGCGGCTGGGGCACCTGGCAGAGGAGCAGCACGCAGGTGTCTGCCCGCCCACGCTCCGGGCTCTGTTTGCTTTGCATCCTCCTCCGGGCAGAGGATGCCCACGGGGAGGTGCCACCCCGGGCAGCAGCAGCCCCAGACGCCGCCGCTCACCCCGTGTCCTTCCCAAAGCCACATCCTGCTGTGTCTGCTTTATATCCCGACACACCAGGCGCTGTCCCGACCCCCCTTCCCGCCAGGGCGATGCTCACGGGGCACAGACCTGGCACGGTGAGAGCTGGGGTGGGAGCCAAGTGTATTTTGAGCCTGGGAAGGCAGCGTGGTGCAGGTGTGCTCCATCCAGCTCAGCTCCTCGCCGGGAATTTGGAGCTCCCTGGCTCCTCTCTGCCCCATCGCTGGAGGAAAGGAGGTCTCCAAGATCATCAAGATCCTGCAAGTTTCATGAAAATTGCTTTCTGGAGGAGAGAGTTGGGGAAAAAATAGAAAAGAGGCTCACTGAGCACTGTCACTCAGAGACTGCAGAGCAGGCTGAGCCCTGTTAGACATCAGAGAATCCACACAGGGGCCAAGTCTGCCTGGCAGTGGGCACTGGGTACAGCTACAGGGATGAGTGATGGCTGCACTGAGCTGTGCCCCCTGCTTAGGGGCAGACACACAACCCAGGCCCACCATCCCTGCAGAAGACAGAGGTAGACACCGGGTTACCTCCAGTGGAGGTCCAAGGTCCGTGCAGCAGGTGGGATTGGCCACCAGCCAGCTCTCAACACGGCTCCAAGGTCCACACAGCAGATGGGATGGGGTTGGACACCAGGTTACCTCCAACACAGGTCCAAAGTCCAGCCAGGCGATGGGGCTGGACACAAAGTTCAGCCTAAGGGAAGGCTGAAGGTCCCACCTTGAGCTCTGCTGGAGCTGCTGGACTGGGTTAGGGGGTGTGGGTGAAGCTTTTGAGGGCAGTGAGGGATGGCTGGTGCCCCGAGGGCTCTGCCAAGCCGGCAGCAATGTTTTACAAGATACCTTTAAACCGAGGATGATTTCCCTTCCCCACTGTGATAACATCTGGAGAGATTTTGCTGCCTTCTGGCTCCTGCATCATGCTTGCTGCTGAAATTAGGAGGCTCAGCAAAATCACTCCCTAAGGAGAAAAAAAGAAACGTAAAAGCAGAAAAAAGGAAGAGATTCCCCCTCGATTCACAGAACTCCCAAAGGGGAGCTCAGGAAGCAGCGGATGCTCAGGCTTGGGGGGGCTGCTCTGCACCCCCTGCCTGTGCATGAAGCTCCCAGAGAGGAGAATTGCTTTAAAATCACATGAATTCCAAGCCAGAAACACTCTGGGTTCCCTTCACCAGCTCAGGCACGCTTTGAGCACCACACAAACCCATTTTCCACTTTTTTAGGTTCATCACCCACCGCAGGAAGGTGGCTGGGGGGTTCCCACACCCCGTGGCCCCTCGGTGCTGGCAGTGCCTGGCCCAGCCGGGTCTATTCTTAGCCGGCGGGTGGCCGGGCAGGAGCAGACAGGGTGCGCGGGGCCGCGTGCCTCACATTCCCCTTCCCCAGGGACAAGGAGCGCCTGGAAATATGCAGGCACAGCCTGGCAGCAGCTGGGGGCCATCAGCGGGGGCCACCCGGGCGGGGCAGAGCGGGGAGGTGGCGCTGGGGACGTCCCAGGGGACAGCAGGAGTGTGGCAGGGCTGTGGTGAGCTGCGCTAGGGACTGGGGGACGCCCCATCCCTGCAGATCGTGGCTTCAGTCCCTGCGAGCCCTGGCTGGCACCATCCTTCCCTCCTCACTGTTCCAGCAGTGCTGAGGGGGGTACAGGACAAATCGGGGGGCAGTGACAAGTGGGAGACCCCATATTGCCCCCTCTAGCAAGTTCAGACTCCCCCCAGCCCCGTGGCTTAGCCAGAATTCCCTATCAAGGTGGGCAGGGCCACATCCAGCTCAAATGACACCCCCACCCTCCCGATGTCCATCCTTGATGGAGGACTGGGGAGTGCCACCCACACCTCTGAATGCTTTGCAGCAGCACCTGGGGTGTGAGCTGGGCTGACTCCCCTCCCCAGCCCCTCAGAGCCCCCTCCCTGCATGAGCAGCATCCCTCCATCCCACCTCCTTGGGTGTCTCAGCAGCAGGACCCCAAAACAGGCTCTGCCCATGTCCCAGCGCTGGTGGGGACTGCCCCCACCCCTCGGGGCTCCTCCCTGAGCTGCCACTGTCCCACCGAGGCCTCGCAGGTAACAGGGAGAGAATGGCCCCAGACTGAAAGTGCTGGGAGAAGGTGGCCATGCCCTTGGCACTCAGCCCCTGTCCCCCTTGCCCAGGAGGTTTTCCAGCCCTGCTGCAGCCTCTGCCAGCACCCCCCTCCCACAGCAGCATCCTGCCCTTCCCTGCTCTTCCTGCAGCATCCCAATGAATTATTGCAGCCCGTGTGCCCCATCCATCCTCCTGGCAGGTGAGTCACGAGCCTGCCTCGTGCCTCAGTTTCCCCTGCTGTGCCATGAGGACAGGCAGGATGCCAGGGTGGCTGCTGGGAACCCAGTGGGCCACGTCCCAGAGCAGAGTCTCCAGGGTCTTTCCTGCCACTTCCAAGTGGGAAGTGGCTCTTGTGAGGAAACAACATCCATGATTTGTTTTAATGTCACTGAGTCCTTCCCAGGTTGGCAGCGCCCCTGGGCTGGTGTGGTGGCAGGCCCAGGCTGCCGAGGGTTCATTTTGGCTGCACATTTTACCCTTGTTCCTTTTGGGTGGGTAAGTTCTCTTGTTGTTTTTATACTTAGCAAACAAACAATGTGGAGGTGAGAGCCTGGAAAAATACATCAGGATTGGGAGTGGTGGGATGGAAGAGGGAGGTAGGACAAGGAACATCCTTCCCCCTGTGAAATAAATTTACAGCCCAAAGTCCTCCCTCCCCTGTCACATCCCTGGAGCATCTTCCAAAAGTGAAGGGCACAGCAGGGGCATGAGCTGTGCCAGGCAGCCGGACACCCAGGAGTGTCTGGGGACAGTCCTGGTGCCGGGAAGCAGCTTTGGGGACCACGAGAGCCCAGTCTCTCCCTCCCCAGCTGTGTTTGCAGTGTGGCTCTAATTACAGAAATGTGGAGAAATGTCGTCTCTCAGTTGGCAAACATTTCTCCTGGCAGGCACCAGCCGACAGCTGCCGTGCTGGGATTCCAGTGGGCTCCCAGCCCCTCCACCCCACACCTCCCACCCCAAATCCACAGCCCATTCCATGGCTGTGCCCACTCCCCTGATGTGCCTGTGCCTGCCCAGGGCAGCCCCTCCGTGGGTAGGTGATAATTCCTGCACAGATTCTAATTCCCTGCACTCCCAGGTGGCTCCTTAAGCACTTGTGCTGCAGGAGCAGGGAATGGGAGGACACCCTTGGGAAGCACCCAGGTCTCCTCTGCCCTTGGAAACTAGGTGGTTTCCCACTGATTCCCCAGGGTGTGGGAAGGCAGAAAAGAAGGGGAAAGGAGCAAAACCTCAGAAACACTCAAGAAGGAGGAGGAGGAGGCAAGGAAAGAACTGAGTGAGGGAGGAGGAGAGCAGGGCAGGGAGAGAGAGGATTACTGCTCAGTTGAATTAGAGGGAGCCCTTCAGCTGCCTTGAACAGCAGGAGAATTTGCCCAAAGACCCCAATTTTTCCTATTCGGGATAAAATGTAAGCATGGGATTAACTGCAAACATATGCTTAAAACCCAGGGAATTGAAAGAAGTCTGGGCACAAAGTGCTCCGAAGAGGGCAGGGAGGCAGGGCAAGGACCAGCAGCCACGTGGGTGACCCGGCTCTGGAGTGATGCACTGGGGGAACTGGGAGAGAGCTCAGGGGGGGACTGGAAGAGCCATGGGTGCACTGGGAGGCTCCTGGAGCTTAGTGAATAATAACATGAAAGGGAATGACATGACTCAACTCCATCTGCGAGGGTTGTGTGGGGAAGAGGGCTGGGAAAAGAGGCTCTTCCAATCAGCCACGTGGTGGGATGAGACTCCCTGGCAAGAGAAAGGGGGATCCAAGTGGCCCCACTGCCATGGCTGGAGCAGGGCAAACCTTCCAGGGGAGGGGCAGAGGGGCTGTGGGGGCCGGGGCCGTGCCCTGCCCCATGCCCAGAGCCCCACTCTGCAGTCCCAGTGTCCTCTGGGGAGGGCTGTGAGCTGGCACGTGCCCTTATCGTCAGCCACATCCATGTCCACGTGATGTGCCCATGAACATCCCGGACTGATTTATGGGATGAGAGGAGGGCAGGAGGCCAACCTTAAATCCTGACTGCCTGGTGATTAATAATCATAATTATTATCATATTAGCTGTAGTAATAATAGTTTGCTTTCCCCTGCAGAACTGGGCATCCAGGAATCTCAGCGAGGTTTCCCCAGGCCAAGTGACCAATGTCCCTGTTTTGTAGCGAGGAAATTGCGGCACAGAGCTGTCTCCCTTGAGTCACACAGTATATCAACAAGAAAACAGAGAAGGCAGGAGTCTGGACTCTGTGTCCCTCTCCCTCCCCCATGCTATTAAGCTGCATCTGTGTAATATAGAGCAAAACATCCTCCACGACTGGCAGTAAATCACGGCAGCGGCAGCGTGCAGAGTGGATGGGGGGAGATAATGGGTTTTTCACCCTCTTCAACAATAGAACAAGTTTTTCTCCGCTGGGGAAGGCTGACTTCTGTGAGAGACAGAGATAAAAGCAGCACTGAGGCTCTGAAAGGGGCCTGAAAGGGCACCTGCCTCTGCTCATCCACTTGCATTGCTGGCCCAGGGACAGGAGGCAACGTGGGCAGGGTCAAGAGCCCCACGGGCACAGCCTGGTCCCGTGGGCATTGCTGAGGGGCACTGGAATATTAATTGAAAATCCCAGCAAAACACTCCTGCTGATGATAATGGACCATAATCCTCTTAGACCAATTTCATGCCTGAAAAATCATGCATAACAAAATAATAATAGAAAGCCCCTCAGTGGACACTGTCCTTAGCAGTGGGTGCAGGAGAAGAGGGTCATCCAGAGGGGATTTCTCAGGAAGGAAAGGGAGTTGGTCCCCTTGGCCTCCACCCCTGAGGGACACGGAGAGATGGGCAGGAGAAGAGCTGAACCTGGGGCTAGGAATGAACATCTGCCTCTACGATCATCGTGGGACCCCGATGTCCCACAGAGACCTGGGGACCCCTGGGGACCCACTGGGACCCCACAGAGCCGATGGGAATTTCTGTGGCCTCAGAACCCTGGGACATCCTACATTCTCTGTGTCCATCAGAGCTCCAGGATCCCCTGGACCCTCCGTGTCCTGCAGAGTTTTCAGGATCTTCGTGACATTCCACGACCCTTCGTGCCCGCAGAGCCCTGTGCCAGGCCGAATGCCCCCATGCCAAGCCCCCCCAAAACAAGCAGCCAGCACCCCAATCCCGCCCGCCCCGCCCGCCCCTTCAGCACCATCTCGAGTGGACAGCGCCGGGTGCGGGGCCCCGCCCGACCC
>VWZD01002533.1:209306-255829 GCA_013396695.1 Sakesphorus luctuosus
AGCGCGGCGGGGACGGAGGGTGAGGGAGGCGGGAGGGTGTCCCCGCGGGCACCGAGGGGCCCCTGTGACCTCCCGGGAGGGGAGAGAGGGGTGGGCGACAGCCAGACAGTGTCCCCGCGGGTATTTATAGACAGCGCGACGCAGAGGGACGAGCGATCCCAGCGCCGGTGTTCCCTCGGGGTTGGGGACACCGCGACCCCCGCAGCCCCCGGGACGGGAGGGGGTCCCCGGGGTGGCGGGGAGGGGGTCCCGGCTGGCGGGGCCGGCGGGCANGCGGGGAGGGGGTCCCGGCTGGCTGGGCTGGCGGACAGGGTGTACCCCAGCGGAGCCCGGGCTCGCTGCCTGTTTGCCTTCAACTCCGCGCTCTCGGCGGCCGCCGTCCCCGGTGAAATGTTGCCATTTGCTGTTGCTCCGAGTAATCCCTTTATATGAATTTTTGGGCTGGTTTTCGTGTCAGATGCAGCGAAGAGTCCGTGCACATCGGGGAGCGCTGGGGTTTGTGTGTGGCCAGGTGGGGGCCGCGGGGGCTCTGCCCGGTGGCAAAGCTGTCCGGGCATCCCGACGGGGCTGGGTCCCCCTGCGCAGCGGGGGATGAGGGGAGGGCACCGGGGCACGGGGGTCCCACCAGAGGCTGAGCTCGGGGGGCTGCCATGGGGTGCTGGTGCTGTGCACTCCCCACTGCCCCGGCTCGCTGTGGGTTTTCTCCCGTGTTTGAGTTCCCTGAGCGGGCAAATGTCGCTGGGACCGCCACCCCTGCCAGATCTGCACTGCCCTCCCTGGCAGTGACTGACGTGACCCTGGGGACGGAAAGTGAGAAAAACTGTCTCTGGTTCCTATCAGTTCCCCCTGGGAAGCGGCGGCTGGGGAGCAGCGGGGGCACGGAGTGAGGTGTGGCAGTGGGGACGGAGCCAGGACCCTCATCCCTGCCCGCTCCCTGCCTGCTCCCTGCCCGCTCCCAGCCCCCCATGTCGGGCACCAGCTGGATTCTGCCAAAACATCACTCCATGCTCCCCCGCGGCAGTTTCATGCTGTGACAGGTGTTGGGAGACACCAAACCAGCACACCCGACACTGCCACAGGCAGTGAGTCCTTCTGTGCTTGTGGGTGCCTTCACCCCCTCCACTGCAGCTCCCATGGGTGCAGCTGCACCTGGTGGGTCCCCACTGGGGCTGGAGAGGCCCAACACTGCCTTGTCAGGGAAGCAGAGCCCCTGTAGGACCAAGGGCAAATCTTCAGGTGAAGGCAGGGCAGAAAGCAAAGTGGGGGTGAAAATACCCTCAAGGAGACCTGGCTCTGCAGCTCCTTCCCATCCCGGCCTTGGTCACATCCCTGCACTGAGCTCAGCTTGCTCTGGTGCCCTGCCAGCCCCGTAAATCCTGTCCTGCGCCAGCCCAGCCTGGATCCAGCCTGGATCCGATCCATGGGGCTGACACTGGGTGGGCAACTGCTCACCACAGGTGGGGAGTGTGCCCCAGGGCTTTGGGGAAAAGTCCCCTCCTTGTGCCACCTTCCAGCTGGCAAAGCAACTTGGAGAGAGAAGGATCGGGAATAGTGAACTGGGAAACATTTGCGTGTGGTGGTTTGTGGCGTTTGCAGCATTGGCGCCAGCGTCAGCCCTGTGTGGGAATGGGGAAAGTGCTGGAGTGGGAGTCCCCCACAAAGGGCCACCAAGGGCTGTCACAAGGTGGGATGAAGTAAAGACCTGTGAGACATCCCTGGGGTCACCAGTTTTCCTGGGAGGCATCTGCAGGTGACAGTGGGGAGAGCTCTGATGTGCCTGAGAGGGGTCCCCCCACCCTGCCATGTCCCAGCTCTGGGTGCCAAAGCTGTGAGGAAGTTTCTCCTGCATTTGGAGGAAATTCCCAGTGAGGCTGGAGCGTAGCAGGGCTCTGGAGCATGCAGGCTGCAGATGCCATTCCTGGGTAATCCAGGAGATTAATTGGGGTCTGGGCTGGGAGACAGACTCTAAATGGACCCTCTGCTCTGACCTGCCTCTGGCTCCAGCCCAGAGCCAGTGCCAGACCCTGAGGGAGATGCTGTTGGGCACAGACACAGGAACCATCGCATCAGCACCCACAGCCCCCTGTCACTCCAGCAAGCCTGGCCCAGAAAGGGTCCTTGCCAGCCCAGCACTCCCCAATATCCTTGAAAAAAGCCCGAAATTCCAAGCAAATCAAAGCTCTGTGCTGGGTCTCCTGCGGGATAAGGGTGGAAGTGGCTCCATATGGGCTGGATAGTGTGGGCTGCACAGCACTGCCACGCACCTGGCACGGCAGCAAGGCCACCTCCAGCCCAGCCCAGGTGGCTGCAGCACCAGGAGGGGATGGGGCAGCACCACTCCCTGACTCAGTTTCCCCTCTTATCCACCTGAACCCTTTTGTTTTTGAGCACAGGGGCCACACAGCCCAGCAAGGTCTGAATTTCACCTCCAACCCAAAGGCACAATTATCCTATAACAGTGATGGGTTTCACCCAGCTTCCCGTGAAGCCTCACACTCACTCACTCCTCTTGCCCCTTGCCTGACTTTAGTCAAATCTGAGCAAGGGTGGAGAGTCTCTGAGATAACTCAGGTCCCTGATAAGCTCCTGGGAAGGGACGAAGGCTGCAGTGCCGGTCAGGGACAGATTGCCCACAAATTAGACAGCTGAGAGTCTCCACATGCAAGTGGTGAGAAGTCAAGGCTGCATGGATTGGCCAACCCCAGCAAAAACTGCCTCTCCTGGGAAACCCCACTGTGGGTCCCCCTGTCCCCACAGCCCCCGATTCACATGAAAATGGGGACATTTTCTCTCTCTGAAGAGCTGAGCAGCACCCAGGGAGGAGTGGGATGACGTCAGCCATCCTCCCCCCAGACCTGTCACCGGTGTCCCCAGGGAGCCTGTCCCTGTACGAGCCCCATGGTGGGTGGCATCGAAAATCCCAAGCACCCCCCCCATCCACCCAGGCTGTCCCCAGCCCCTGTGTGTCCCCCCCAGCCCCCTAAGCCTGGTGCTCTCCTGCCTCCCCGCAGACCGCAAGTTCCTCATCGCCAACGCGCAGATGGAGAACTGCGCCATCATCTACTGCAACGACGGCTTCTGCGAGATGTTCGGCTACTCCCGCGTGGAGGTGATGCAGCGGCCTTGCACCTGCGACTTCCTCACCGGCCCCGACACCACCAAGAGCTCCATCGCCCAGCTCACCCAGGCCCTGCTCGGCTCCGAGGAGTGCAAGCTCGAGATCCTCTACTACCGCAAAGACAGTAAGAGCCGCTCCTCGGGGTGAGCCGGTGGCGGGAGGTGTCGCCTGCCCTGGGGTTGGGCTGTTGGAAGGTGGTGGTGGGAGGCAAACAGGGTGTGATGCTACCAGGGCATTGGGATTGCACCCAGATTCAGGGCTGCGTTGAAGGTGAATCCATGGTGGGATGGAGCCATCTCTGCTGTGATGGAGCACTGTGGGCATTGGGACCTTGAGTGATGGATGATGTTGCCACATTATTTGGGAACCAGGTCGTTTTCAAGCCCTCAGTGATGGCTCAGAGCCGCGGGGGCAAGCAGTGGCATTGCTTGTGGGATTCCCTGCATCATGAATGAGGATCCCGTGGGAAGCCCATGGAGGAGCCAGGCTGGGACATGGGTGGGTGTCCCAGTCTGTGCTCCAAGAGGAGATGAGACAGAACCCCCATCTCTGCTGCCGGCCTGGGAGCTGCCTTTCCAGCCAGCAGGATGCGGCTGTGCGTGCACAGATGGAATTACATTAAGATGAAAATGAAGCTTTGATGGAAAATACGAGTGATTAGTTCTAATACGGCAGGAAGTTAAATAAATATTTAGTGCTTGATGCCGCAGCACAGCAGTGGCTGGAGCTCCCGAGGGCGGGGGAACACAGGTCGGGTGCTCACGGGAGGTTAAAAATACGAAGTGTTTCCTTTTTTGAACCTGTGGAGCTTTCCCGTCGCTACAGATCCTGTTGGTGGGGGCTCGTCCTGAGCACGGGGCTGCTCACGCTGCCGGCGGAGAAGCGGCTGGAGGCAAAGGGAAGGAGCAGGCAGGAGCCCTGGCTCCCAGCCCGGTACCCTATGCTGGGGGCCGGGCCCCGGGTGTCCTGGCCTCCCTTCCAGCCTCTATCTCCCGGGCTGGCATCCAGGTGCCAGCGTATCGGCGGCGGAGTTATCCGCTGGCAGCACCCCTGAGTGTTACCCCGGACCCTGCGGGTGTCAGGATGAGGCTCTTCCTGCGGGGCCATTCCTGCGTGCAGCGGGGCCGGGAGCGGTGCCAGGGCCGGGTGCGAGTGCCCCTCGGCCGCTGCGGTTTCAGGGCTGGCCGCAGCCCAGCACACCCGGGAGGCACAGGGAGCAGCGGGACAGGCTGTGCCCCTGCTCCCACCCCAGCGCCAGTGCGTGGCCGTGGCAAGGACAGCGTGTGCAGTCGCGTTCCCCTCCCTCCCTCGGGATGCTTTCCCCATCCATCCTTGGGGACTACTTGGCTGCGAGCCTGATCCGTCACCATCCTGCCTGCTTTGAAGCGTTCCTGCTGGGCTCACGGGATGCTCGGTGCTGTCCTCGGAGCCCTGCTCTTCCTCTAGGCCATGGGGAACTCTCATTGGAGCTGAGCTGCTTTCTTCTCTTTTTTATTAAAAAAGAGGGGGGGGAAGAAAAAAAAAAAGCCCAGAAGCAAACCCTTCATGTCTATTTTTAAAACCCGGCCCCACCAGCAATATGCTTCCCAATTGTTTCCCCCCAGCACTCAGCCTGCGACCGCTCAGCCCATTATAAATGGGTCTTATCGGCAGAGAAAAGGCCTTTGCATTATAGGGAGCTGCTGCTTAATTAGCCGGCGGAGGCTCCGAACCCGCCTGTCCTCCTTTTCATCCCGGCAGCACCAATCTCCAGCCTCGACCTGCTGTTTATTACTGCGGTACTCGCGGCTCTGCAGCCCGCGGGGCTGGGGCCTCGCTTTTCTGCTTGACAGAGGCAACATTCTATCCCAAACCTGCCCCTCGGAGCCCCCAGGGTGGGAGGAGTGGATGGAGGTGGGTGGGAAGGGGACACCCATGGCTGTGCGGGCAGGTGGGTTTGCCCATGAGCGGGAGGATGTTGAGTGATGGAGTGATGTGTGTCCCTGGGGACAGCCTGGCTGCTTGAGCCCCACCTTGATGCCCGTGCTGTCGTCAGCTAATTATAAACAGAGCCAAAAGAGGTGCCCACAGCAAACCCAGCTCTGGGCAGCCGAATTGGAGCAAAGAACCCAGTACTGGTGGGGGAAGATGGGCCCAGCCCAGCCAGGGCAGTTGTCCCTCCCTGCCACAGCAGCCCCAAAAAGGCCTTGGAAAAAGGGGAGAGCCCGTCTGCAGTGCGTGTGGGCTCTAATCCCCAGCTCAAAGCTGAGAGATCAGTGAAAAGTTAATTTCCTTACAAGATGTTACACAGCTGGGGCTGCCCCAGACGGAGGGGTCAGCACGGGATCAGTTCCTGCCACGACAAGGAGCAGTCACAGCTGCCAGCCCTGGGGACAGACACCCTGTGGCCAGGGGAGCTGAAACCCCTCCAGCATCCCCTGGGGGTGGCACTGAGGGGCTGGTGGAACTGAGCTGCATCCAGGGTAGGGGTTTTTCCACCCACGGGTGATGTGCTTTGGAGTGAAGCCCCTGGCAAGAGCTCACAGGGTTCCCAGGGCAGTGCCAGTGGCCACAGGTGCTGGGCACCACAGTGCTGGCATGGCCTGAGCAGCAGCAGCTGGTGGCACCCGCTCCACTTAATCTGCATGAATGTGATGCTGATGAATAGGAAAGGGGAGATGTGGCTGAGACAGCAGAGCAGCTGCCCCATCCCATCCATCCCATCCCTTCCTGGGCAGAGCCCACTGCTCATCCCCTCTAGCACGAGCAGTTTGTATCAGTCCCCTGGGAATGGGAATTAGGAACTGGGATCAGGCTGGGAAACCCGTTACACTGGCACATAAACTGGGATTTCCCTCCTAGAGGCTCCCGGAGTGAGAAGGTCACAGTGACTGAGGTGCCTGGTGTCACCCAGCATGGGCTCCCACAGGTCCCCATGGGAGGAGGAACTCATGTGACATGTCCCCAGGCCAGGGCACATCCATGGCACAGCAGTCACCTCTCCAGCAGTCGCTGAGACAGAGGGGATGGAGCCAGCCGGGGCTCCTCTGTACGGCTGATGCAGTGGGAGCAGGAGGGCAAATCCCACCAGCAGCCTCTGGACCCTGGCACTGTCAGGGCTGGGATTTGGTGCTGCTGCCCCAGGGACCCTCTGATGCTGCCCTGTGGGGTGGCCAAGGCAGGACAGAGGGGAATTCCTGG
The DNA here is from genome assembly GCA_013396695.1 of Sakesphorus luctuosus. NCBI lineage: Eukaryota > Metazoa > Chordata > Aves > Passeriformes > Thamnophilidae > Sakesphorus > Sakesphorus luctuosus. The sequence continues at coordinate 215,605 of VWZD01002533.1, forward strand.
GTGGGGCAGGAGCAGGGAGGCATGGCCAGCTGACAAACCCCAACCCCATCTTGAGCTCTTGGCTCGTACAAACCCGTGGGGTTTGTGCCAAGCCGGGGCTGTTTGCTTTGTGTTCCTTTTGTGACCTCAAAAAGGGACAGACACCATGGCCCAACTCCAGATGGGGACTTATAAACATCCCTCCTCACAACGGCAAATGCTCTGGTCCTGGAGATCCCGTGCTGTGGGGCCAATTCCACCATCCTTGGCACAGCTGTGCCGCAGCTCTGGCCACCCCCATTGCCCTGGCTGTGCCCTGGGGACAGCATGACAAGGGCACAAAGCTGGAAGAGACATGACTTCCATCCTCTGCTGCTCCTCAGATGCTTTTTGCTTGGACCTGATGTCCCACAAACAGAGGGACAGGCCCAGGGTATCCCCAGCATCCCCAGGGATGCTGCCCAGGAGGCTTTTTCCTGAAATCCCTGCCCTGGCAGAGCCCCCAGTTCCCACCCCAAGCACTCCATCCTCATCCTCACCAACTGCTGTATCCCCAGTGGGGACAGGGCCCTTGGGATGGCCGGACAGTTCTGGAAAAGGCTGTCAGGACTGAAGCTTTGGCCTCAGAGTCCTGCTCTGAGGTGGAATAATTCCTACACTCATCAGGGATTTAGGAGGGGAAGGACCAAGGGCCTGGATGTGGCCACTCACTTGCCTTGCAGAGGAGGTTAAGCTGCATTTTGCCACCCTCCTGTGTTGATCCAAGACCCCTTTTGGCTCCTGGGGATCAGAGCATCCTTCCACCTGCTCCTAAACCATCTTGCTGGGCCTGGATCCTTCTTATGGCCATGTTGGTGGGTCCCCTCAGCCACTTGGCACTCCTGGTTTTCCTCCTCCAGTGCTGCTTCCAACCAGCCAGCCCTGTTAGTGCAGGAATCCTGCCCTTCCTCACCTCACCCAAGGAACCTCCATCCCATTGATGTTACTTAATAAGGTCATTTCCACTGGTCAGGTTTTCAGTCTCCTGATGCCCCATCTGGGTGTGGGAAGAGGGGCCAGTGCAGACCCCGTGGTGCTCATCCCCTCCCTGCACAGTGGGATGCAGACCCAGGTGTAGGGGCTCCCCCCAGACCCCAAGAGTGCCCCATCTCCCCCCGGCTCCCCCCCACTTCCTTTATTTTCCATCCCACCTCAGGGATTTGCTTTAGGGCCTCCCAGCACCCTGCGCTTCCCTTTGAAGTTCCACCCAGCCCTGACACTGATTTATCCCAGGACAGGAGCACAGCTCAGCCCTCCAAACATCTCCCTGGGCGTGCCAGCCAGCCCTGGAGTGCTGTCCCATCCCTGTTCCCATCCCTGTCCCCATCCCTGTCCCCATCCCCTCCGTGCCCTTCCCAGCCCCTCTCCTCTGCTCCTTTATATAATACCACTATAGATTTAGCCACTCTGCCATGAGACCCTGCAGATTAAATCTCCCTGCTGGGGGGGAGGGCAGGCCTCATAAAGAGCTCGGAGGGGAGATTAATAGCTTGCTTTTTTAATATTCATAACAATACTGGTTTGTGTGCTGCTCTCGGAAACCCCCATGTCCCGTTGATTAGTTTAATGCCGATGATACCGACAAATGCATTAACCACCGGCGGCTGCAGGGGATCAGGAGGGCTGGGGAGGGAGGGAGGAAGGACCAGGACATGTTTAATGATATTAAAGTGCTCGCTTTTATCAAGGTCAGGGTGGGAAAACACAAACCTCAGAGCGCTCGCCGGGCTTGGGGCAGGTGGGCTGGGCACAGGTGGGCTGGGCACTGGGGAGCTCACACCCAAGGATTTAAGGAATGAGCTGGTTTTCCCAGCCCAGGTGGCTGTGGGACCCTCCAGACCAGCATCCATGTGGGATCCCACCTGCCCAGCTCTCCTTACAATCCCCAGGCTGGGATTTGCCTTGGGTGGGCACAGACACCCCCAGAGAGGTGGCCACGGAGCACAGGCAGGTTGTGAATGCCCCCAGGGCTTCTCCAAGAGATCATTTGGTGGCTGGATAAAATTAGATGGATGGAGACAGATTAGCTCAACAGCTGAAGGGAAGAGACAGGCAGATGGATGGAGACAGTGGATCGAGGAGTGAGGACTGGAGCGCAGGGCTGGGGTCCCTCCCGGAGCTGCAGCAGGGCTGGGGTCCCTCCCGGAGCTGCAGCAGGGCTGGGGTCCCTCCCGGAGCTGCAGCAGGGCTGGGGGGCCCTCCCGGAGCTGCAGCAGGGCTGGGGTCCCTCTTGGAGCTGCAGCAGGGCTGGGGGGCCCTCCCGGAGCTGCAGCAGGGCTGGGGTCCCTCTTGGAGCTGCAGCAGGGCTGGGGGTCCCTCCCGGAGCTGCAGCAGGGCTGGGGTCCCTCCCGGAGCTGCAGCAGGGCTGGGGTCCCTCCCGGAGCTGCAGCAGGGCTGGGGGCCCTCTTGGAGCTGCAGCAGGGCCGGGGTCCCTCCCGGAGCTGCAGCAGGGCTGGGGTGCCTGCGTTTGGCAGGAAGGATGGGCAGGCTTAGCACTCAGCAGAGCCCAGGCTGGGTCACCACAGGGCAACCAAGTTGGGACAGAGGGTGCCAGGGGTCTCCCAGCAGCCCCTCCACAGAACTGGGAGTACCCCAAATCACAGGTGCCCAGGGATCCCAAATCCTGGGGGAATGCCATGCCCTGCCCTTGGACCAGCCTTAAGGGAACCCACTGCTCCCAGGACCCTCACCCCCCTGACACCATCCATGTTATGGGATGTGGGTCTGAGCAAGGCACTGAGCTCCTGGCATGCAGGGCTGTGCCTGGCAGGGCTGCTTTGGGGTGATTCCCCTGGTTTCAGAGAGTCTCACACCCAATTAACTTTTGGTCAGCTCTGAATAGGCCAGGCAGTTGGACTAGATGATTGCTGTGGGTCCCTTCCAGCAGAAATAGTCTATTTTATCTAATTTAATAAGGGATCAGCAAGGGGCTCACAGCAACATTGGCCAGGGCTGCTCAGGCTCAGCACCTCCCAGATTTGTGGGATCAAACCAGGCACCAGCTGCCTCCCAAACCCAACCCCAACCACCGCCCAGCTGCTCCTTCTGTTCCTCCAACTGGATGTAACTGGGGCCAGTTTTCAGCTGTTTCAGCACTGGCCATGGGATTAACCCTTCCCATGCCCCAAAGGGCCTGGCAGGATCCAACCCCCATGAGAACAGCTCAGAGTCCATCCCCTCCCACCACCATGGAGTAAGGAAAAGTGAAGCAGTGAATGGATGCAGGAGGGCAGAGCACCTGAGCCAGGATCAGCCCATCTGGATCAGGATTGCTGGTCCATTGGGGAAGCACAGAGGTGATAATTAACTGCCCATGCTAATGAACCATGAGGGTTCCAGGAATTTGGTGATGCTTCCAAATCACCTGTGGGGGGAAAAATAAACCTCATTTTCTAACACACCAAAGGAGAAAGTATCCAGTGCCACTCCACATCACGTGCACAGGTGAGTGGGTTCACCTGCACACACCCCTGCACACACCGGGACAGGACACGGCACTGGCAGAGCAGGGATGGCACCGCCTTCATCCTGCCAGGGATGAGCATCACACAGGACACCTCACCCACTCAGCATCACCTGCAGGACATCACTTGCCTTTAGATCCCTGAAAATCCTGACAAAGGGAGGGAAAAGGGCTCATTTCTTCCTATCCCCCTTTGTTCCAACTTTATGTCCCTGAAAATCCTGACAAAGGGAGGGAAAAGGGCTCATTTCTTCCTATCCCCCTTTGTTCCAACTTTATGTCCCTGAAAATCCTGACAAAGAGAGGGAAAAGGGCTCATTTCCTCCCATCCCCTCTGGCTCCAACTTTAGATCCCTGAAAATCCTGACAAAGGGAGGGAAAAGGGCTCATTTCCTCCCATCCCTGCTAGCTCCACACAGGTACCCACCAGCAAGCCCGTGGGCCCTTCCAAAGAGCTTCCTCTGCCCCAAAGCCCTCCCTCCTCTGCAGCTCACACATCTAAGTGGATTTCCTCTCCCTGTGGTGGCCAACGATGCAATAAAGAAAGGAAGAAAGCACTAATCCTGCCCACCAGGCTCTTTAAACACATTTCCCCATCTCCCTTTCTTGCCCGTTCCTGTGCCCGTGTGTGTGCCCGTGTGTGCACAGCCCTGACGTCAGGGCAGATTTGGAAGTTGCCCGATGCCAGCCATCTGCTCCTGATTACGGGAGGCCCTGAGCTCCTTAAAATGATACGCACAAAGGGCTCCATCCCCCTCCCTGCTGGAGCGTGGCCACGGAGAGCGCCGTGCCCAGGGTGGCACAGCCCTGCCCGACCCGCTAATCCCTGCGGAGCAGAGCGTGGGGAAAGGCCAGAGTGGGCATCTGCACGGGGCAAAACTGCCTTGTAAGGAGGTGGCTTGGCTCTGGACCTTCCTGCTGCTCCATCAGGGCTGGGATTGGAGACTGGAGATGTCCATGGGGTTTTGGCAGAGGGGCCGTGGCAGTGGCTGTGGCTCAGGGGGTCCCACTCCCACTGGTGCCATGGGAGCAGGAGACAGCTCAAGGAAGGGACCCACAGCGATTATACCCTTGGGAAGGATTTGAGGGAAATAAAACTGGCAAAGGAGGTGGGAGCCCCCTTGTATCTCCTGCTTGATGCTTTGGGAAAGACCTGTGGGTGGTTTTGGATGCCCCTGACTGCACACTGGTGCCTGGCTGGAGCACAAGCAGAGCCATGGAGTCGAGCTGACATCCAACAGGAAAATCCCTATTTTGGAATCCTCCTTGCAGCCTCCATCGCTCCTGGGACACTGAGCCTTTTGCCTCCCATGCCTCAGCTTCCCCATGGCAGAAGTGAGATGAGGATGTACCTGACCATTCCCATGCCAGTGCCATTAGGGGATGGATTCCCGTGCCAGTGCCATCAGGGGATGGATTCCCATGCCAGTGCCATTAGGGGATGTCCTTGGGCACCACCCCACTGATCCCACCCCATCCTCCTGCCCAGGGTCTGGATGGGACACATGGCCAGGCCCACCCCCATTGCCTGCATCAAGTCCCCAAAAACTGCCTGGTGATTGCAGGGCAATTAGCTGTGGCATGATTACAAGCAGGATGCTTAATGAGGTTAAACCACTACCTGGGACTTCCTGAGTTCTTAATTACTCACTCTTTAATTGCTGCTCACAAGTACATTAATATAAATGGCTGTCTGGTACAAAAAAAAAGAGCTGTGATCAGTGTGAGCTGAGATGCTTCAGGGATACAGCCCTTTCCCAGGGCCCAGATCACCTTCCAAATCCTCCACTCCCCACCGGCAGCGATTACATCCATCAAAGTGCTTAAAAAACCATTTTTCCTCCAAAAGTGTTTTGTGCTGGGGTGGTGGGTGGGCAGAAACCCCTGTGCAGCCCCTCCTGAGCCTGTCTCTGCTCGGCAGCCTCGTGTTTCCGCTGCCTGGTGGACGTGGTGCCGGTGAAGAACGAGGAAGGCGTCGTCATCATGTTCATCCTCAACTTCGAGGACCTGGCGCAGCTGATTGCCAAGAGCAGCGGGCGGAGCCTCCACCACCGCCTATCGCAGGGCTGGAACAAAGGTGGGTGTCACCGGGCACCGTGGGGATGTGGGACAGCAGCCCGGCACCCTCAGGGCTGGCCCCATCCCGTGGTTTCCCGGGGGCTGCAGGATGCACCCTTGGCTGGGCAGGATCCTGCACGGGAAGAGGGTTGTGTTTCTGCACAGCTCTGCCTGCTCGGGGACCGGTCTGAGCAAGCACCAGCTGGGTGGAAAAAGGCTGTTTGAGCCAGCTGTGCCAGCTGTGCTCCCCTCTCACCCACATCTGCCTGCACACACCTCCTGAAAACCCAGAGACCTGGCACAGGGCTGGGGACACTGTCCCTGCATGGGACAGTGCATTTTTAAGGAGATGGTGCCTCGCTGTCAGTGGAGCCGTGAAGACTCTCTGCAAACCACCATATTTAACACTGGCTGGGGCTGGAGGTGCTGGTGTAGGACAGAACCTGTGTGTAGGGTCATTGGGAGGGCCAGGAGACATTCAGTGTCACCACCAGCATCTCTGTGCTCTGGGGATGGCACTGCAGGCGAGTGGCACAAGGTTGTGCTGCGATGGCTCAGCCTGCACCAGCTTTGGGCTGTTCCAGGCTCACTCCAGGGTTTTGTGAGGCTTTCAGAGGCAGTGGAAAATTCAAATTCCCTTTTTTGGGAAGGCTGGATCAAAGGGAAGCCGTGGTGGGGCTCTCAAGGGGATGTGGATGCAGATGTTAGACCTGGCAACACGAAGCTGTAGCATCTGAATCTCCTTCTGCCACACGGCCCTCAGTGCCAGTCACCTCTGTTTGAGTCAGGGAAATAATCCCACATCCACCTTCATGCCAACACTCCCTGAGGATGTGGGGGGCTACAGGGAGGCTTTGGGCAGGCCTAAGAGTGAAGCTGTGGGAGCAACCTGGGTCTGTCCCTCCATGGCATGTGGGTGGCACGGAGAGACCAGGATTGGAGCCAGGGATTGATGGGGACAACTGCCCATTGTGCTGGTGCAGTGATGTGAGTTTGGGGAGTTTCAGTGCATTCCCACTCTGTGCATATCCACATGCCAGAGCCATTCAGGGGTCTGTGTGCATGGCAGCAGGTACCAGCAGGGTTTTATATGGGTTTGTGTGTCCTCAGAGCGGACACACACACAGGACTCAGGGACACATGAGTGTGAATGTGCAGATCACCTGTGCACATGTTCCTACATCTCTGAAGTACTGAGATTCATAGCTTAGTGGATTGCTTTAGTATCATTGGCCTCTATGCATGAACTGCTGAGGAAATCCTAAATTTCAGCACCAGTGTTGCTTTGCAGCCCCCTCAGTACATCTCAACAAATTACATATCCATCCCCTATCCCACTCTGAGACGTACCTTTGGTGGAAGGCACCCAGACCAAGGGGACCTGCCTCTTCCCTGCATGTTGGAGGTTGTGTCGTGCATCCCCAGGGGTGTTCCTTGGTTTTCCCACTCCGGTGATGGGGAGTGTGGAAAGGCCAGATCTGCTGGCTCCAGCCCAGGTCGTGCTCTTGTGCATGGGTTTTCTGACTCAGTCTTTAATTACACAGCCATGGGCAGTCATGTTGCTGGTCTCTGGCTCGCTGGTGCTCAGGAAAAATCAGATGCTTTGCTTCTTCCAGCTGAAAAGCTGTTCTGGGTGGTGGGGATGGGGTGAGCAGAGGGAACCCATGTGGTACCCCATCAATGGGGGAGTTTCTGGGGAGTGGGGCAGGTTGGCAGCTCAGTGGTGTGTTGGGACTCAGTGTGGGAAGCTAATCCTGCCAGAACCAAAGGGCTCCTCAACGTGCTGCTTTTTCCCAAAGGACAATGTGTTTGCAGAGCTCGTGTCGCGTCCCACGTGCCTTGGGATTTCGGCCACTTTCGGTGCAGTTGGTGGGTGCAGTTGGTGCTGCTGGGGCTGGATGAGCCCCAGGGCTGAGCCAGGCCCCAAGAGTGTGAGCCTGGCTGCTCACACCAACCCTGCAGCAGCAGGAGGCCGTGGTCTCCTCTGTGGACCAACACAAGAAGAGGACAAGTGACTTCACATGGGGTGTCCCAAATAGGGACATTGGGTCCCACTGTGGGCACTGCCAGTTCCTCTCCACATCAGGGCCCTTCACCTGCTGAACCTCTCTCACAGCTCCTTGCAGCCCTGGCTGCCCTTGCCCCAGCCCCAGTCCCCAACGAGGTGGTCTCCTGGTTCTCCCTCTGTGGTCCAGCATCCCTTGCTGAAAATCCAGAACAACTCCAGGAACAAAAATTCCTAGAACTACCTTTGTTAATACCTTTCTAATTTACAGTCTCTACTGTGTGGTCTTTTTTTCCTAAAGTTCCACCAAGGAGATTTAGAGGCTCGATTTCCTCCAGGTCCAAATCCCTTAAGTGGCTTTAACCTCTTTAATTGGCTTAGGGATGCTCTGCACCTTTCCCGTCTTGCATCTGCAGTTGTAGGGGACTCTCCTCCAGCTTAGTGGTGCTTTCTGTTGGGTCAGAGCCTGCCTTGAGGATCACAGTGATGTGATGGTGTGGGAATAGCAAGTGTGTTGGAAGTGGAAGGGCCTCGTGGCATGTGCATCCCCCAAAGCCACCCCAAATTCTCCGTAGCCTCTCCCCCTGCCCCGTCTCTCTCCAGCCGTCACGTGCAGATAGGTCACACCTTTCTCTCTTGTGTTTTGTTTTTCTTTTTAACAAGGTCAAAGTAGGAGTTTGAAGTTTAGTCTCCCATCCCTGCGGCGACTCAAAATCCAGCGGAAATCTCTGCCCACCAGTGAGTTTGATGGAGTAGCCATTGACTATGGAAAGGTAACCGTAGCCTTTGTCTGATACCAGCCCGTGCCTCAGGCCAGGTCCCGGCGCTCTCCCTCGCCCTCCCCCGTCCATCCCGCTGTCCCTCCCGCTGTGCCTCGGGCCGTACCCGGCGCTGGGGCTCCGGTGCTGGGCAGGTGCTGAGCGCTGGCCCCGGCGAGGGCTGGTGGTGAGCGCGGCGCTTTGGTGGCGTGGGATGGAGCTGGTGCTGCTCTGCCAAGGGGAGAGGGAGATGTGCCAAAGCTGGGAGGAAGGTCTTGCTCCGTAGTGCAGGATGTCCAGGATGGTGGAGCTCCAGGGAGTTGTCCCCGCCTCGAGGAGGGGACCTGCTGGTGGCTGTAGGAGAGCGGAGTTGGTGTGCTCTGAGCAGGGACTGGCAGGGACTGGCAGGCACATTTCCCCGTGTTTTCCTGGCAGGGACCAGCCAGTGCAGGCAGCTCCGGCTTCTCAGCCCTCCAGCAAAGACTGTGCTTCCCGTGGTGGAGGGTGATGCTGTCATTGCTGACATTGAAGAACTGTTGGTGGGATCTCTTTAGAGATTGTTGTTCTCGGTGGCTTCTTGACTGTCAGAAGTGCTCAAGGTACCTCCAGTCAGAGACATGTTGTTTTCTGCAGTGCTGTAGCTCGAGGCCGTGGGCAGGAGGCTCCTGCTCTGCTGGGGCAGCCCCAGGTGCTGTGCTGGGTGTACCCAGACAGCCTGGGTAAAGCTGCTTCCCAAAATCACAGATACAGTGAGACAAAAGGTGCCTGTCTTCTCAAAGGCTGTGCTTAGGGCAGGTTGAAAACGTGGCGTGTTATCAGATAGTCTGAATGTGTCACTCCTACAGACACCAGCAGTGCTGAAGGCTCTGGGTACCCCCAGGCTGGGGCTGCACAGTGCACTGTGGTGTTTCAGGTGCACACACACAGGGAAGATGTGGATTGAGGACAACCTGATGACCCACCCATCAAGTGGGTGCAGCCTGGAGGTCCAGGGGCAGCCAGCAGCCTCCAGGCACCCCATCCTAAACCCTGCCCTAAAGTCCTAAGGGATGGTGAGAAGTGCCACAGTCCCTCCCATGGGTATGATTGAAGGGGCACAGTCCCAGGGGTTTCTGCTCCAGAAGGTGGTTGCTGTGTGCACCTCGTTGCAGAAGCTGTTCAAGGCTGGAAACCCTTTAGGTTTCCAGGAAAATCAGTTTAGCCATGGCTAAGGGTGGCTGTAGGAGAAGGAGGACCAATATGGCCAGATTTGCAAACCCAGCAGCTCCTCCAGGGCCTCCTGGTGCAGAGCACATCCTCTCCCACAGACACCAGCACAGGGCCCTGGGCACTGACCCTCGGCGGTGGCCTGAGCTCTTGCAGCATATGAGGGGAGGGCAGGTCCAGTGGTGGGACAGAGGGACACCTCGGAAAAGCTCATGGCAAGGCAGGGAGTGCAGGCAAGGCTGTCCCTGGGCTCTCCTCTTCTCTTGCTCTGCTTCCCAGCTGTGCAGCCTCACCTTGCAAACACCCCAGGGCCCTGGGAGGAGCTCGGAGCTGCCAGGTCCCCAGGGACTCGGCTGCCCCACTCCAGAGCAGGTCCTGGTCCTGGTTGGAGGTGACCTCAGAAGCTGCAGCACTTCCCGCCCTCTGCCCCTCCTCTTACCTCCCCCGGCTCCCTCTCCTTCCCCCCCATCACGTGGGGACTCCTTCTAATACAACGCTCTCTCCTGGCTGTCTTAAAGCCTGGTGGTGACTCCCTGATTTTGAGGGACTTGAAGACATCGCCCAAGGAGAACTGTATGCAGTCAGAGACCGAATCCCTCCTGGAAAAGGAGCGGAGGCCGAGCCTGGAGGCCGACCCCACCCTACAACACTCGTCCCCGAAACAAGAGCCTCCCGTGCCGTGCCCAGCAGGGTCGTACCCCGCGTGGGGTTTCTTTCGGTCTCGCCCCGGGGGCAGCTTCCACAGCCTCCGCAGGGTCTCCTCCTTGGACAACTTTGAGGCTGCGAGGTCTGAATTCCAGAGAAAATTCAGGGAAAGGAGGGCAAACTCAGGTAGGGGAAAACCCCTGGAGGTGTCGGTTTTCTGCGGGACCCAGAGCTCTGGGCAATGGTCCCAGCACATCTCGGGGGGGAGGTCTTGGTCTCTTGCTCTGCACTGATATTCCCTCTGCAAAGTGGAGATAAGCTGTGGTCTTGTCCCCAAAATCAACTGGACTCCATGCAATTCCCTGTGTAGGCAGGTCCTGCTCTGTGGGCAGAGCCATCCATGGTGTTGTGTGTGAGATGTGAGACCCTCTGAGGTGTGTTTGGCTGCCCCACACGAGGGGCACCCCGATGCCATCCCACCTCCCCAGGAGGTAGGGAAGGGGTCTGCAGTGTGTGCAGGGTGAGCTGTGTCCATGTGTTGGAAGTGGATGAGACACCAGCCAGGCCACTGTGGAGGGATGGAGGGAACATTCCTCCACCATGGTATTGACATCCAGACCTCTTGTCACGAGAGTGATGATGACAAATTAGACTCAGGTCAGCAAAGAGAAGCCTCAGTAAGTGGGGATGGAGAGAGGTCAGTCTGTGGTGTCTGGCATGAGAAAACGGGATGGGGGTTCATGATCCTGCAATAGTCACAGGTTATGGCCCCTCAGGAGGGGAGTCAACGTAGAGGGAAGGGGAATGATCAGGGAGAAGGGTGGCAGCAGGATGGCTGGTGCTCACCAGCACGTTCACAATATCTTCAGACACCTGCCCATGACACCACTTGGGTCAATGTCAGAGTGCAAGGGATAAAAAGGGCAGAAAACTGAAAATATAATCCTGTTCTGCCTGTAGGAGATGAAAAGGTTGGGACACACTGTGTGTGGTGTTTGGGGATGTTCCTGGAGCCCTGGGTGTGGCTATGTGCTCCCATCCATGACAAACACACTGCCACAAGCCTGACCATGAACCAGCCACCCCCAGGGCTGCCTCTCTGCTCCTGCACTGGGGTGACCCACAGAGGCAGGTCCCTGGGGAAAACTGTCAGGATGCAGCCCCACTTTTCTTCCAGGCAAAGCTCTGACCTCCCTACCTGGAGCCTGGGGGTGGAGGATACATCTGAGTGGGGATATCATCCAGTTCCTGCTCAGTTTGGTGGCCAAAAACCAAAGCAGCAGTTGTGTTGGTCAGGCAAGGGTGGAAGAGAACAACCTCATCCTACATCTGTTCACTTGCCAGTTTTAGTGGGTCTCATTGGGGCTGGTCCCCAACCCACTACAGCCTTCAGGGATGACAAAGCACATTGGTTGCCTCTGTATTTTGTCAGCTGGCCTGAGGTTTAATGGTGAAAACATGGGTGATGTGCCTGAAAAGCAGCCCCCTCTCAGGCATCTCGGGTTGGGCTGAACCACACTGAAGAAGCCAAGCCTTTATGGCCAGGCAGACATTGGAACCTTCTGGTGGCACCTTCTGGGGGTCCCCAGCTCCTGGAGGTCCCACACTGAGGTCAGGGCTGTCCCTGCTCACACTGCCCTTCTCAACTCTCCTCTCCATCCTCTTGCAGAGGCTTCCCACGTCAAACCCAACCCCCCCAACTCCACCTCGGACTCGGACCTCATGAAGTACAGGACCATCAGCCAGATCCCCCAGTTCACACTCAACTTTGTGGAGTTCAACCTGGAGAAGCACCGCTCGGGCTCCACCACAGAGATCGAGATCATCGCTCCCCACAAGGTGATGGAGCGCACCCAGAACGTCACCGAGAAGGTCACACAGGTACGTGGGCAGCGAGAGGCCACCAAGGCAGTGGTGGGGTGGTGGTGGTGCTGCTGCTGGGGGACAGTCACAGCCTCTCCAGTGGCTTTTGGAGGAGAGGAGCAGAAAGCACAGTGATACCTGGAGATTCCCCCCTTTTTATTCCCCTAAATGAGTGTTTCTGGTAATTTCTGGCTGGGGGAACACCAGCATGAGCTTCTCATGGTGTGATGGTGGCCTTGAAGGGGACACACTCGGGTGCATGTTTGTGTGTGCACGTGGCTTCGTTTGAGGGGAGGTTCTGACCACTCCTCCCCAATGCCAAGATGGAGCCCCTGGGTCACCCCTGACCCCGAGGCACTCGGATGGGGACCCCACGCCAGGAGCAAAGGTGGCCACGCCGAGGGCCACCAGATCCCCTGGGAGACAGCAGGTGGCACTGCACTGTCACCAACACGTGTGGCACTGCCTGTCGCTGCAGGGCACATGTGTGGCCGTGTAGTGTCACCACTGGAAGGGACGCGCGTGGCACTGCAGTGACATCCCGCGGGGATGGCAGAGCACAGGAAAGGTGCTGCCGTATCCCGGAATCCCGAGCAGGGAGCTCTGACCTGCGGGAAACTGAGGCAAGGGAGAGCCAAACGCATCAAAGGGCACTTCCCACTGCAGCCAGCAGGGCAAATTTAACAAAAATGCAGCCATCTGACCCCAGAAACCTCCAGGCCTGGGAGTTTGCTCCATCAGGGCGAGGTGCTCCGAGGGATTTTCCTCCTGCCTCAGTGCCAGCAAACCTTTATCCTCATGGTCCCCGTGCATGCAGGATGGGCTCCCTGCTCCCCACAGCATGGGGCAGCTCTTAGGCTTGTCCTCCCCCAGGCTTGTCCCCTTCATCCCAAACTCCATTCAGTCCCTCTGATCTGCAGTGACCGGGATCAGCCCCTGAACTCCAGTGGGACGGATGGTGAGCAGCCTCCATGACCCCCTCCCCACCACAAGGGACACCCTCACCCCGAAGGCCTCTGTTCACACTGGGGTGACAATGGCATGGTGGTGTTGGCCACTCAGTGTGGGGGCAGCAGCTGGTTGTGGTGTGACAGGATTGCAGCTGTGGTGGCTACAGGACCCCTACAGAGCACAAAGGCTGATTGTCCCTTCACCTTCAGTCTCCAGATGGGAAGGGATAGGATGGGATGGGACAGGACAGGACAGGACAGGATGGACCTCCTCCCCTCCATATCTCCCCTTCCTGTGGGGGACCCAGACATCCTGCCTGTCCTCACCCCAATCCTGTGCTTCCTACCAAGCCACAGCTGCCCATCCCTGGCTGCTAAATAATTCATGGGGAGGCAGAGACAGTGGCGAGACGCCACTAACGGCATCTAAAAATACCAGCTGGTGGGCAGGGAGGGGAGAAGGGGCTGTTTGGGGTGGTCTGGCCCCGCAGTGAGTGGGCAGAGAGGGCAGGTCATGAGTGCAATGAATGTGCTGGGCTCATCCCGTGGCTCTGGGGCACAGCTGGAGGCATGTGGGGATGCTGTGGGGTGGGTGTCACCAAGCTGGGGTCCTGCCTGCAGGTGGTCTGTGTCCCAGTCCTCCCAAACTGCACTATGAGTGGTGGTGGAGTTTGGCAGGAGAGTGCTGGGGACAGGGATGGGGGGACTGAGCTGTGCCAGGGTATGGACTCAGTGCCTGCCTGCAGCCAGCACCATGGGCCTGATCCTGCCCAGCCCCTCATGCTTGAGGGTCTCCTGGAAAACTCTGGAATGGGCCCCCCCTCCCCAGCTCAGTGCCCCCATCCCAGCACTGGTCAAGAGACAAGGAAGGCACATGGGTGCTGGGCACCACAGGGCACATGGCCTGGGTTAGCCCAGGTCATGGGAGCCTCCCCCCTCTGTCACCCACAGCCCACACACACCCTGCTCCCTCCTCCTCCTTCTCCTCCTCCTCCCTGCTGCAGCTCCCTTACTCACTGCCCAGCACCCAGTGCCCAGCACCAGCACCCAATACCCAGTACCAGTACCCAGTAACCATTACCAGCACCCAGCACCCAGTACTCAGCACCAGTACCCAGTACCAGCACCCAGCACCCAGCACCCAATACCCAGTACCCACCACACAGTAGCCACCACCAGTAGCCAGTACCAGCACCCAGTACCCAGCACCATGAGCCTGTGTCTGCAGCTGAAGCCGGTAAGTGCAGTGAGAAGGGGAAGAAGGAAGGTGCACCCATGGGATCACCATGGGGGCACCCCAGCACTGCCATCTGCAGAGACTTCCAGGCCACCCAAGGGTGACACCCACAGCCCTCCCCACCCCTGAGGAACAAAGAAGGACAAGGCTGCAGCAGCTCTCTGGTTCTGCATTGGTTTGGATGCTCCTTTGTGAGTTGTTTCTTCACCCTTTTTCTGCCTCAGATCTTTGGGGCTGTGGTTTTCTTATTAATTCCTGCCTGGAAAACAACAGGGCTAGAGCTGCTTTCGCTTCTGCCACAAGATGTGGGTGCCAGGAGCAGGGATGAGGGGCAGAGCAGGTGCCCCAGCACAGAGAGCAGCGTTTGGGGGCCTGAATTCACAACCAGCCCCACAGAGCTGCCTCCAGTCAGGCAGGAAAGGATTCACTGCTGAGGGTGGGAGCATTGCTGGTTTTCCCAGAAACGAGGTGTACGAGCCCATCCCAGGATTTCTGGGCACACCTTAGCTTTGGGAACAAGGTTTTACCGGTGTCACCGTGTCCGAGCAGGGTCCATCCCCAAGCCCATCCAGCGCCCCATTCCCCTCCGCCCTCAACGATTGCGTTCGGGTCACTTTTTCCAATCCCTCCCCTCTCCGTGCGCGGACGGCTCGCGCCGCTCCATTGGCGCTCCCGTCCCCACGGGGGCCCCGCCATCGATCGGGTTTGATTAATCCACGCCGGGCTCCCGAATGCCCTTCGCAGCCGCATGTCTCCCGCCCGCCTGGCCGAGTGCCTGCGTGCCTGCGTGGGCGATGCCACGGCCCGAGTGCTGCGCCCACCTCGCCGCTCGCTGCCCGGGCGCGTGGCCGTGGGGGCCCCCATGGTGGACAGCCGGACCTCGAGGGTCAGCCGCCGCCTGGGCCGCCGGGCGAGCTGCAGGCAGGTAGGAGAGGGGGCTGCTCCAGTGCCCTGGGACTGTGGGATGGGCAGGATCCGCTCTGGGGCGCAGCATCAGGAGCCCTTGGGAAGCCCTTGGGTGCTTCGACAAGGTGGGTGTCAGCGCAGGAAGGATCAGACCCTTCTTCCAGGTCTGTTGTTAGAGCCGTGGTGATGCCCATCACTGTTGCTTCGGGACATGTGAATCCTCCTCTCTCCTCTCCTTCGCACCCGGGTTAAAAGGTCCCTGGTCTCCTAAGCACTCAGCAATAGGACAAGGGGGCACGGGCTCAAGCTCTGCCAGGGGAAATTGAAGTTGGAGATCAGGTAGAAATCCTTTCCAGAGACAGTGCTCAGGCATTGGAATGGGCTGCCCAGAGAGGGGGTGGATTCCCCATCCCTGGAGGTTTTTCAGCTGAGCTTGGCTGTGGCACTGAGTGCCATGATCTGGTAAAGGGACTGGAGTTGGACCAAGGGTCGGACTTGATGATCTCGGAGGCCTTTTCCAACCCAATCCATTCTATGATTCAGTGGGAGCTCGGTGCTGGGAGAGAGCACTGAGGTGCCCCTCACCCTCCTCTGTAGCTGACACTGGTGCCCAGCACTACAGGGACACCAGGGGACAACAGAGCAGCAGGGGCAGACAGGGGGGATCTGGCCCTTCATGCCACCTCCCCTCAGCACCCAAAGCAGGACAGAACCAGCCCTCCTGCCCTCAGTGCCTCACGTTGCATCTCCAGGGTGGCCTTAGAGCCCACCAGGATCTGGCACTGGTTCTGGAGGGGGGAGCTGGGACAGTGTAGGGGACTCACTGGTGCCATGGGAGTGTGTCCCTAAGAAAAGCATGTAGGAAACCCCCTGTGTGCTCCTGGCTGCTCTACCAACACATGGGAGCTCCTTGCCTTGTTCCTGGCTTTATCCAGCCTCTCTCCTGGTCTCCCCTCCTTCTCACCCCCATCTCCTGGCAGGTGCTGTCCCTGGGCGCCGATGTCCTCCCCGAGTACAAGCTGCAGGCGCCGCGCATCCACCGATGGACCATCCTGCACTACAGCCCTTTCAAGGCCGTGTGGGACTGGCTTATCCTCCTGCTGGTCATCTACACAGCCGTCTTCACGCCCTACTCAGCAGCCTTCCTGCTCAACGAGGAGCAGGTGGAGGAGAAGCGCTGGGACTGCAGCTACTCCTGCGACCCACTCAACATCATCGACCTCATTGTGGACATCATGTTCATCGTGGACATTGTCATCAACTTCCGCACCACCTACGTCAACATCAACGACGAGGTGGTGAGCCACCCCGGCAAGATCGCCATCCACTACTTCAAGGGGTGGTTCCTCATCGACATGGTCGCTGCCATCCCCTTTGACCTGCTCATCTTCCGCTCCGGCTCTGATGAGGTATGATTGGTCCGGAGGTCCATCAGGACAGGAGGGGACTCCTGGATGGATAGGGAGAGATGTATGGGAGAGAAAGAGAGGAATATGGATGTCTTGATGTAAGTGGTGGATGGCTAAATCCATGAGGAGAGGGGTGGTTTAGTCAGAGGATGGATGAGGATGTCATGACAGGTTTTTATGAGGCAGCTGGGACCTGGGATATTATTTGGTAGAGACAAACAGTCCCACAGATCCCACAAGTGCTAAGACAGTGTCTGCCTGGGCCCACTCCCTTTGCTGGGGCTGGCACAGCAGAGCAGGCTGGGGGATTGTTTGGGGACTGGCTCTAAACACCAGCGAGGCTGAATTTGGGGTTGCATTGCCAGCCAGATTCAAAATGTTGGCAATGGGATGATCCTATGGTCACTGCACTACCTGCAGAGCCCACATCTGGGAGTGAAAGGCAACTGTCTTGGGAGCAGTAGTTGGCAAGGTGAGGACCCATCAGGAAACGTGATTAGCCTTGGCTACTCTCTCTTGCTTGCCCATAATCCCAGAGCTTGTTGCCTTTATGGTCAGCAGAGGGAAACTGCCTTTCCTGTGGCATGACTCATCTGCCCTAGTTCAGAGGTCACCTCCAGGACAAGGTGATTCACGCTCCAGGAATGCATTTGTACCCTTCAAAGGAAGCAAGGCTCAGCTGGGAACATGCCTTCGGCCAGCTTTACCCTTTGCTTGCCCCTGAGGCTTCTCCCCTCTGCCCTGCAGACCACCACCCTCATCGGGCTGCTGAAGACTGCGCGGTTGCTGCGCCTGGTGCGCGTGGCCCGCAAGCTGGACCGTTACTCCGAGTATGGAGCGGCCGTGCTCTTCCTGCTCATGTGCACCTTCGCCCTCATCGCCCACTGGCTCGCCTGCATCTGGTACGCCATCGGCAACGTGGAGCGGCCCTACATGGAGCACAAGATCGGCTGGCTGGACAACCTGGGTGACCAGATTGGCAAGCGCTACAACGACAGCGACCTCTCCTCCGGCCCCTCCATCAAGGACAAATATGTCACTGCCCTCTACTTCACCTTCAGCAGCCTCACCAGCGTGGGGTTTGGCAACGTCTCACCCAACACCAACTCCGAGAAGATCTTCTCCATCTGTGTCATGCTCATTGGCTGTGAGTGCCTGGGCGTGCCCCACTGTGCCCACCCCTGTTTTGGAGGTTGGAGGGGTTGCTCTGGGCAGAAATGGGGAGAGCACATGGGGGTTTAGCAAAGCATCTCCCTCCACTTGTGGCTTTTCCACACAAAATGATGGGATGACAGATAGAAAGACAGGTTTCAGAACCCCCCTGGTTTTGGGCCCATGGGAGATATGGGGTTTGGAAACCTGCTGTTCCTGGTCTGATGGATCTTGACAGGCACCTCCCCATGTCCCACTGAGTCCTGCCCTCTCCTTGCAGCTCTGATGTACGCCAGCATCTTTGGCAACGTCTCTGCCATCATCCAGCGCCTGTACTCGGGCACCGCGCGGTACCACACGCAGATGCTGCGGGTGCGCGAGTTCATCCGCTTCCACCAGATCCCCAACCCGCTGCGCCAGCGGCTCGAGGAGTACTTCCAGCACGCCTGGTCCTACACCAACGGCATCGACATGAACGCGGTGAGTGCGGGCAGGGAGGCCACGTGTCCTCACAGCACTTTGTCCTGAACAACCCAGAGTCTGGATCTGGGTCCACCCAAACACTTTCATCCTTTCCACCAGGGTGGAGAGGAGGCAGAAGACTTGAGAGGCAGGAGACAGTCTGTGTCCATCCACCTCCTGCATCTCCCTTTCTCCTTCTCTCCTTTTTCCATTTCCTTTGTCTGTTCCCTCACATCTACCCCGAGGTTTTCCAGGGCCATGAGCATATTTCTTGGCCAGAGAGGAGGTTTGGTGAGGAGCTCAGAGTCCCCATCGGCGCCAAGCCCTTTCAGGCCGGTGTCTGTTGGTGGCAGAGCCGCGGAGCAGGTATCGATCCGGCTCCTCTCCACACCGCCGGTTGCTAAGCAAAGAGCATCCCGCTCTCACAGCCGGGAAAGGAGGGCATTTAAATAAACCTCGATCCATTTTAATTAGAGCCCAGAGAGGCAGCTGTTTGTTAGCAAAGGAGGGATCAATGGCGGAGCTGTGCTGGAGAGGCGCCGTGTCTCCCAGCCTGGCGGGAAGGCTCATGCCGACGGCGCCGAGTTCCACAGGAGTGAAGAGGGGGCTTGGCCAAGGAGTCCTGGCTGGGAACGAGGTGGCTGGACTTGGCTCAAGGCCACAGGATTCTGTGCACAAAGGCACTGGCTTGGCCAGCAGCAAGGCAGAGGAATGAGAAAGGACAAGGCAAGGAGAGAGATGAGACTTGGTACTTCCCATCTCTTGGCCCTGAGCAGGTCATTATCCCACTCATTCCCATCATGCTCTTTTTTTTCTTAAGATTTGAACCTCCTCCATCCCTGAGCACCATTAGAACACAGATTTGTATGAGTTCAATGTTTCCATCTTAAGCTGCTGCCGGGACATTAAACAACTGGGCAGTATCTGGGGGTTTGCTGCTGGGACAGCATCAGGTTCTCCCACAGAGGACACATCCCAGGCTGGACATTGGTGACAATAAGTAGAAGCAAAGCCATGGCACAGGTTCTCAGGACACAAATCCCCTGTGAGAGCTGAGCTTGACGTGCCACCGCTCACCCCAGTTCCTGCTGGATGCTGCTGAGACACAACACGACCTAATCAATCACCCCACAGCCCAATCAATTCATTCACCCCTGATTTCCCAGCAGGGAAACTAAGACAGTGCTGCCAGCCTGGGAGATCATGATGGAGCCAAGAACAAGAACAAATCATGCTCACCAGCCCCAGCATGGTTGTTCCAGATTTGGCCACCAGTGGGATGTGAGCGGAGAGGACAGCGAGGGAGACCCCAGGGCCATATGCTGCTCTCCAAAAAAAACCCCAGTCCCAGGTGGATTTCACCACGGCACCATGAGTCATTGGTGGCAGCAGTTTTCTCCATATTGGGAGTTTTACCTTGATTTCACCTTCAGGTTCAGCTTTTGTTCACCATGAGGTGTTTGCACAGGTATATTTAGCTGTTGCTGCACAAAACTGTCCTCTGCTGCTGCTGCTGCTGCCTCTTGGCATTCAGGCAGGTGCTGTTTAATTAAAGTTTTTGTGCTCTTTTTGCCAGTTTGTGCTCTCATTCAGCCAAGATTAGCGGGTGTAAAGATGAAAAGGGGGATATGCCACCAGTGGGTATAAATAGATTGATCTGGTTACTGTTATTTATTGCTTGGGAGTGCTTTTGTCTCCAGCCATGAGCAGTAAAAGCCACTGACAGGCAGGCAGGGATCCACTAAGGGAAGATCAAAAGATCATAGAATGGTTTAGGTTGGAAGAGACCTTACATCTCATCTTGTTGGGACATCTTTCACTAGGCCAGGTTGCTCCAAGCCCTGTCCAATCTGGCTTTTCAGGGATGGGAATATATCCCAAGCTTTGGCTTTCTGGGTACACAGGCTCCCTGTTTGGTCCTGCTGTGTCACCCTTCGTGTCCCACAGCCTGCTGTGGCTGTTCCTTCCCAGGACAGCGGTGTGATGGCACCTCTCCCTCGCTCTCCCCAGGTGCTGAAGGGCTTCCCTGACTGCCTGCAGGCAGACATCTGCCTCCACCTCAACCGCACGCTGCTCCAGAACTGCAAGGCTTTCCGAGGGGCCAGCAAAGGCTGCCTGAGAGCCCTGGCCATGAAGTTCAAGACGACTCACGCCCCGCCTGGGGACACCTTGGTGCACTATGGAGATGTCCTCACCACACTCTACTTCATCTCCAGGGGTTCCATCGAGATCCTCCGGGAAGACATTGTGGTGGCCATCCTAGGTGGAAAAATCCCTCCTGCTGGGAGGGAGAGGGGTGATCAGTGAGGGGCAAAGGGTGGTGGGTGGTGGGCAGTGAGCAGTGGACAAAGGGAGGCAGGTGAGGGTCACAGGAACACAGAGTCACAGAATATGCTGAGCTGGCAGGGACCCCCAAGGACCATTCAGTCCAACTCTTAGCCTTGCACAGACACCCCAACAATCCCACCCTGTCCCTCAGAGCATCATCCAAACCCTCCTGGAGCTCTGGCAGCCTTGGGGCTGTGCCCACTGCCCTGAGGAGCCTGGTCAGTGCCCATCACTCCCTGGGGGAAGAGCTTTTTCCTGAGATCCCCCCGACCCTGTCCTGACACAGCTCCAGGCCATTCTCAGGAGTTCTATCACTGATCCCCACAGAGAAGAGATCAGATCAAAGGAATTCTCCATGTCCTAGAGAAGGGAAGACTGTTCCTCAGCCTCTGGCTTGTCACCACACCAGTGGACAGGGAATGGAGGACCCCTGGGAGATGCCAGGCAGAGGCCACAAGGGAGTGAGGAGAGCAGGGCATGGCTCAGCAGGCCCCATCCATCACCGACAACCCTCTGCCCTGGTTTGGTGTCCCCGTCAGTGATGGCTTTCAGCATGTCCCCATCAGTGATGGCTTTCAGCATGTCCCCATTAGTGGTGGCTTTCAGCATGTCCCCATCAGTGGTGGCTTTCAGTGTGTTGTCCCCAGCTTCCACAATCAGGGTCAGGGCTACTGGGCGTCCCCTTGACCATGAGTCCCAAGGTGAGGGCTGCTGGTCCAGTACATCTCCCAACCTCTCCCTAATGAGCTGTCTCTTGGCACAGGGAAGAATGACATCTTTGGGGAGCCCATCAGCCTCTACGCCCGCCCAGGCAAGTCCAACGCCGACGTGAGGGCCCTGACCTACTGTGACCTGCACAAGATCCAGCGTGAAGACCTGCTGGAGGTCCTGGACATGTACCCAGCCTTCTCTGACAACTTCTGGAGCAACCTGGAGATCACCTTCAACCTGAGAGATGTGAGTGCCAGGGCTGCCCCAGCAAGGAAGGTGGTCAATGCCTTAAGTGTGGCAAGTGGGAGGGCTGCAGGAAGGATGTCAGCAGGTGCTGCTCACTCCCTTTGGTGGTGGCCTGGCCAACAGCCACACTTCCCAAGGCATTCTCCATGGGGTTTTAATTCCACACTGCAGCCCAGCAGGCACGTGTGTACTCCGTGTTCCTGAGGGCTTTGGAAATGTTTGGCACCACAAGCCATGTCAGTGGCACTTGTAAGTCATTCCCAGGACTGCTCCAGCCTGGGCAAGTGGGTCACACACATGATTTAAGGCTGCTGAAGTAAGAAATATTCTCATGCTTCTCTGAGTTGGGTACTGAGTTCCACTGAAAATTCCTTTTTAAATAAGCAGGTTTGCAATCTGTAAAAGGCCTGAAGCATTTTTGCCACTGCTGTTTGATTCTTGTAATTTATGACTGAACTTTGTCCTTTCCTGCCATTTTTTTTGAGACAGCTGGTAAGACACAAAAGAAAGCCAAATTCCCTCTATGTCCTGTCCCACTCCATGTTGTCCTGACCCCTGTCAGGGTGCCCCTTCCCTTCCCTCTCCTGATACTTTCAACTCAGTCTCAGAGCAGCAAGACCAGGCTCAGGGATCCCTTGAGCTCTGCAACCAGCCCAGGAGGCACTGGATGAGACAGTGATGGAAAGCCAGAAGTAGCTGAACACCAGTCCTAGGAGGATGCAAAATGGGCTGTAGCCCCCATGGCACGCAGGGCCGTGGTACTCATGGATGACACCTGGCACGCATGAATGGGCTGTGGTGCCTATGGATGGAAAATGGCATTCATGGATGGGCTTTGGTGCTTGTGGATGGGACGTAGCACCCATGGATGAGCTGTGATACCCATGGAGGGGTTGTGATGCCCATGGATGGGATGTGATACCCATGGGTGGGCTGTGATACCAATGGGTGGGCTGTGGTACCCATGGATGGACTGTGATACCCATGGAGGGGTTGTGATACCCATGGGTGGGCTGTGATACCCATGGGTGGGCTGTGATACCCATGGATGGGCTGTGGTACCCATGGATGGGATGTGATACCCATGGATGCGATGTGGTACCCATGGGTGAGCTGTGATACCCATGGATGGGATGTGATACCCATGGATGGGCTGTGGTACCCATGGATGGGATGTGGTGCCCATGGGTGGGCTGTGATACCCATAGATGGAACATGGCACCCATGGTGGGGTTGTGATACCCATGGGTGGGCTGTGATACCCATGGATGGATCGTGGTGCCCATGGATGGGCTGTGGTACCCATGGATGCATCATGGTGCCCATGGATGTTCTGTGGCACCCATGGATGGGCTGTGATACCCGTGGATGTATTGTGGTGCCTATGGATGGGCTGTAGTACCCATGGACAGGCCATGGCACCCTTTCCCTGGTGACCAGCCCCTCTCCTCCCCCAGGCAGACAGCGTTCCCCGCTCCCCCCTCAGCGAGGAGTACGACTGCACCCACCGCCGGGCTCGCCGCCGCAAGCACTCCCACCAAGCCTGTCCGCCCACCAAGCCTGGTGAGTCCCACGGAGCCAGGAGAGGCTTGGGGGGTGGGATCATCCTGTAATTACTGCCCTGGCAGGCATCCAAAGCAGAGGCTGCTGGTGCTTCTGCCCTGCAGACCAAGGCACCCAAACTGCCTTCCCTCCCTCCCTCTCTCCTCTTAGGATGCCCCCAGCCCTACAGGCACCCTAGAAGGAAGAGAGGCTGATTTTTCCACGTGTGGCACTCCCCAGATTAACCTGTTGTGCTGTCCCACAGACCCAGACACGGGCATCTCCGATGCAGAGCAGTATCACACCTACTCAGAGCTCACCAACCCGCAGGACCCGCTGAGTAAGGACCAGTGGGATGACCTGGGCAGCAGCACCTCTCCCTGCTCCCAGACCAGTGATGATGAGGCCAAGACTGGCAGCCCTGTGAAAGCTGAGCCCTTCCCCACACCCAAAAAGGAGGACCTCGCTCTGGCCTCGCTCAGCCTCGTCACCACCAGCGCCGGCAGCACCGAGGCTGGGAAGCAAGCAGCAGAGAGCAGCCAGTCCTATGCAGGTACCCGTGGCAGCAGCCAAAGCTGGCACAGGCTGGTGGACATGGTGGGCATGGTGACCTTGTCTGGCAACTCACATGGATTTGGGGGCAGCCAAGCTGGTACCAAGGGTCTTTGATGTCCTTTGTTCCCAGTTGTATATAGTCTGCTCCTCCTGTGCCCTGCAGTTTCTTCCAGCACCCAGGGACCCCTCTGGGGCTGCACCAAGGGGCCAAACAACTTCCATGGTTGTGCTGGGTGCCAGTGTGAGGGACTGTCCCTGAGCATCTTGGATGCCAGGGGGATGGATCCCCATAAGCCCCTGAGGTGTTGGGTGATGGACTCTCCCTGAGCACCACGTATGTGACAGTGCTGGCACTCCAGGTGTGTCAGTGCTGGCTCTCCATGTGTGTCAGGTGATGACTCCATGTGTGTCATGTGATGGCTCTCCATGTGTGTCAGGTGATGACTCTCCATGTGTGTCAGGTGATGACTCTCTAGGTGTGTCAGTGATGGCTCTCCAGGTGTGTCAGGTGATGGCTCTCCAGGTGTGTCAGGTGATGGCTCTCCATGTGTGTCAGGTGATGGCTCTCCAGGTGTGTCAGTGCTGGCTCTCCATGTGTGTCAGTGCTGGCTCTCCAGGTGTGTCAGGTGATGGCTCTCCAGGTGTGTCAGGTGATGGCTCTCCATGTGTGTCAGGTGATGACTCTCCAGGTGTGTCAGTGATGACTCTCCATGTGTGTCAGTGATGGCTCTCCAGGTGTGTCAGTGATGACTCTCCAGGTGTGTCCGTGATGACTCTCCATGTGTGTCAGTGATGGCTCTCCAGGTCTGTCAGGTGATGGACTCTGCAGCACCTCCATGCCAGCCAGGCTGGAGGATGCAAGGCAGAAGTGCTGAGGTGTGTCCTCTCCTTCCAGCCACTCCCCTGGACATCCCCAACATGTTCAGCTTCTGGGAGGACCGGCGGCCCAACCCGCCCCCGGAGCCCCTGCAGCACATCTCGCTGGTGCAGAGCTCACGGGACGTGCCCCTGCACAGCGACTGCAGACCAGGGCAGATCGAGTCCAGGCTGGAGCTGCTGCAGGCCCAGCTCAGCAGGTAGGCACAGCTCCCCAGGGCACAGGGTCAGGGAGGACATCACCTTCTGCTTTCTAGAAGTGGCCACAGTGGGCTCTGAGTGCAGCAATCCCACCTCCTGACCCCTGGGATGCTGCATTCCCAGGGAGGAGGTGGGAGCACTTTGTAAATGCAGCAGCTTCTCAAAGGGCAAGTCCTGGCCCTGGCTGTAGCCCAGCCCTTGGTCTGCCCTATGCCACCACCCCAGGATCTATCACCACCCCTGGGTTGTGCCACCACCCCTGGGATCTGTCACCATCCCCGGGATCTGACACTGTGCCACCACCCCTAGGTATGGCTGTCCCATCCCTGTGAGAGCTCAAGGCCAGGCTGGATGGAGCTCTGAGCAACCTGGTCTAGTGGAAGGTGTCCCTGCCCATGGCAGGAAGTTGGAACTGGATGATCTTTAAGGTCCCTTCCAACCCAAACTGCTCTATGATTTTTGAACAGGGAAGAGCCCACACTGGAGGTGCAGGTTTAAGATCCTCAGGCAGGACCCACATGAGGAGTTGGCTCTGTGGGCTCTGCTGCCCTTGCTGAGCTCACTTCATCACACACTCATGTTTAGGTGTCTCACCAGTGCCCCACCAGGGGACAGGTCTGCCACTCTGTAAGTGATGCCATGTCCTGCAAGAGAGTCTGTGCCTGCTCCTGTCAGAGCTGCTCACTTCAGTCAGGGCCAAGGCAGAAGGAACAGACTCCTATTTTTCCATTTCCTTCTATTCCTCAGTTAAAAATGGTTGGCACCAACTTGCCTTGGTCCATCTGTCAGCACAGGCATCTGGCCTGCAGAATTGATCCAGATTAAAACTAACCATTGCAATTTTTTCCCCCCTCCAGGGTAGTTTTAGCTTTTTTCAAATCCCCACTCCAGATCCCACTTTGGCTCCACATAAAATTGGGCAGAGGATGATTGAGTGTGGCAGGAGAGAGATGGCAGGATTGATCTCTCTGTGGCATTGCTGCTTTGAAGCTCTCTAAAAACCTCAGAGAGCAGCAGGCAAAGCATCATCCCCCTCGGGCAGCAGAACGGGCACCTCCCCCTGGTGCCACCCCTGCCCAGCCGTGGGATGTGGTGGGATGCACTGCACTGACACTGGGCTGCTCTGTCCCCAGGCTGGAGTCCAGGATGTCATCAGACATCAGTATAATCCTGCAGCTCCTGCAGCGCCAGCTGTCCCAAGTGCCACCCGCCTACAGCCCCATCTCGCCGTCCTCCCACAACCTGGCCATGTACGGGATCCTCCCGCGGAGCCTGGAGCCCCTGGCACCGTGTGCACCCCTGGAGGACGAGGAGACAGCAACCCAGGAGCAGGTAAGGGCACCCCTCCTGGCTCAGCACCAGCTGGGCAGCTGGATCCTGAGCGCCCTCCAGGCAAAGCACAGCCAAAGGCTCGTGGGCCTGGGCACAGCCCAGGGGTCTTGGCGTGGATGTGGATTTTCCCAGTGCATCACTGATTCTGGTGCCTGCCCCAGCACTGCCAGGTTGCCCCAGCAGTAAGGAGGGGAGGGAGTTCTTCTACGCTGAGGCTCCAGTGAAAAATAACATTTTGGGGCTCAGAACCTGATGAACTTCCAGGGCTGGTGAGGACAGAGCGTGGCTGCTTTGCTTTGCTTGTACCATAACCCCTCCCATTCCTCCTCTCCCAGCAGAGCCCGAGCTACACGGAGGTAGAAAAGTTCCACTTGAAATCCAGGGACTCCTTGTCAAGCGGGATGCACCTCTCCGTGTCCTCCGACAGAACCATGACCGCCCACTCGGAGCAGGAGCACCACTCGCCCCCCCTGCCGAGCCCAGAGCCCCCCCACCAACGGGCACCCAACACCCAGGGACTCCTGCGGGGCTCTCGCTTCCCTTCCCTCCCTGAGCACTTGGAGGCATCTTCAGAGCACCAGGACATTCAGAGACACCTCTCCGACCCGGTGCTCCCTGGAAGTTAGAGACGTGGGGGCCACAAAGCAAGTCAAGAGGAACCTCAACTGTGAGCTCGGCCAGTTGATGTCGATTTTGACTGCAAGGGTAAGACATTGGACAATGCCATTGGCTCAGGGGTATAATTTGTAGCTGTCTTCTGCCACCGTGAAAGGAAGCGTAGAGTGGCTGGATTCCAAGGTCGGCGTTTTCCAGCGGTTCCCAATAGAGTAGGTTTCATTTGCACATCCTAGTGAACCCAGAGCAGCTCTTACAGCCACCAAGGAGCTGCTTAGGCCAAAAGGTTCCCAGCGCCTCGTCCTTGCCAAGGCTTCCTCTTGGGAATGGCACAAGCCAAGCGACCGTGGCAACCACGGGAGAGTGAACCCACGGCTCTCAGCTGCGAGACTGTGAGCTCTCTGGAGCAGGGACTGTGGGTTGGTACCAGGCTTAGCCCAGCAGAGCCCGTGGGCGCTGCAGGAAGGGTGGTCACCACAGAGGGACGGGGAGATCTCCACGGTGTGGTCTGGGGGGAGCTGCAGGACAAGGATAGAGGACAGAAGTTTGTCCTATTTGACTGCCACTGAGAAACTAAGGGCCAACAGCCCCTGCCACTGCAATGCTTCAGCACGAGTCCCAGGGCACTGACCCCTCCAGCAAGGCCCATCACGCCTTGCAGACCCCACCAACACCTCCCGCACCCCCCTGGACAAATCCAACCAGTCACCGGCCTGGGCATAAAGCACAAAACACAAAAGCACAATCCCAGAGAGCTGAAAAGCCCCGGACACACCTCCCGTGCAGCCCTCCCTGCCAGCTTCTCTCTTTTGATAAAGGTTTGATAGGTGCTTCCTCCCGGCAGCATTCCCAGCCCCGGCAGCATTCCCGTAGGAGCAGCTCGCCTCGCGCTGCCGCCTCGCCTCGCTCGGGTAGATGCTGTGACAGTCCTAGGCCACCAGCTCAGTCATGTATCGAGCTCCCTTCGAGAGTAGTAGAACTGTGAGCATCTCTTTCTCCGGAGTTTTAGTGTACACTTTGCTAATAAAGATGTTTTTGGCACCTGATGCGGGTCAGGGCTGTGAGTGTTGGGAACGCCCGGGGACAGCACGAAGGGATAAACCTGCAAGGAGCCCCCAGAGGGCTGTGGTCGAACCCCAGCTGGGAGTGTGGGGCTGAGGGAGCCCATGGGCACGTCTGGCAGGTGAGGGATGGAGCAAAGCCGAGGATGGAGCAAAGTCGGGGATGGAGCAAAGCCCGGGATGGTGCAAAGCCCGGGATGGTGCAAAGCCCGGGATGGTGCAAAGTCGGGGATGGGGCAAAGTCAGGGATGGAGCAAAGTAGGGGGTGGGGCAAAGTCGGGGATGGGGCAAAGTCGGGAATGGAGCAAAGCCGGGGATGGAGAAAAGTCGGGGATGGAGCAAAGTCGGGGATGGGGCAAAGTCGGGGATGGGGCAAAGTCGGGGATGAAACAAAGTCGGGGATGGATCAAACTCAGGGATGGAGCAAACTCGGGGATGGAGCCGGAGGGTTTTCCCGAGTAATTCCTTCCCAATCGGCTGCAGCTGAGGTTCAGCAGAGATCTGGGAAAGCTTTCCTGCCCGACTGGCCAGGTGTGCGTGACAAATGCTCTCGCAGACACAGCTCGGCCAGAGATCGCAGCGAGAGCCCTCGCACAGCCCGCGCGTGCCTCCGAGAGCCGAGGGCAGGCCCCTCGCTCCATTCCGGGATGCTGAGCCCCGGCAAGCACCTCCCCGTCCGCCAGCAAGGCGCCAGGCACACGCCAGTGTTATTGTTTCCAAAAATAAAGCCCGTAATTAAGTTCAGGTTAATTAGAGCCCGGTCCTGGGCACAGGCGGGACTCGAACCCCCGGAATCCATGTGGCCCCGCCCGCCCTGGGCTGGCGTGACTGACAGCACTGACAGCCAATCAATCATCGACAAGCGCTCAAGGTCCCGCCTCCAGCCTCTGCGACCCCCTGCAGCCAATCAGATGTCGAGAAGGAGCCGCCCCGCCCCTCAGGGCGGGGCCAAACAGCACCCATTGGTTACCACGTCCACAGCGTGAGCGTCCGTTTGGAATGAAGGGCGCGACGACCAATAGAAAGCCGAGGCGGGCCAAAGGGGAGGGCGAATCCACCAATAGACACCTCTCGACGCTCTGAGTGACAGGCCAGACGTCCAACCGGCGCGCGGCGGGCGGGGCTCCCCGCGTGGCTTCCGCTCCCGTTGTGTNGCGCCGCCGCCCCGCTCCCCGCGGCCGGGCCCCCTAACCGGGCCTGCCCCGCGGGCCCCCCGGCCCAGCCATGTCGCTGCACGGGAAGCGGAAGGAGATCTACAAGTATGAGGCTCCCTGGACCGTGTACGCCATGAACTGGAGCGTGCGGCCCGACAAGCGGTTCCGCCTGGCGCTGGGCAGCTTCGTGGAGGAGTACAACAACAAGGTGGGGGCGGCGGGCGCGGCGCCGGGGGGATCCTCCTCGTCCCCGGGCCCGGGGGAGGCCTGCCCGGCCTGCCCTGGGCACCTGCGGAGCCCTCCGTGCCCCCCGAGGTGCAGGGCAGGGAGCGGGGCCGCGGTGGGTTCTCTGCCGGGGTCGGGGAGGGTCACTGCCCGGTTCGGGGTGTCCTTGCCGGGTTCGGGGTGAGCTCCGAGCCCCGGGAGGAGCGGCGAGGCTGGCCGCGGTGCTGGGAGTTGTGTAAAGAGCTGCAAAGGGGAGGTTGGAGGGTGAGACGAGGCTGGGGCTGTGCTGGAGACACAAGACGAGGTCCCCTGGCTGCGGCGAACCTGGGGATTCGGTCAGTGTAAGGGCAGCTCCTGCCAGGGCTAAACTCTGTACATCCATATCTATAAGGAAGTTAATATATAAAGACGTTCCACCTCAATATGAGGACGAACTTCTTTCCATGGATTGTGGCAGAGCACTGGAACAGCTGCCCAGGGAGGGCATGGAGTGTCCCAAACCCACCTGGACATTTCCCTGTGTCACCTGCCCCAGGTGACCCTCCCTGGGCAGGGGGTTGGACTGGGTGATCTCCTGAGATCCTTTTCAGCTCCAGCTCTGCTGTGAGATACAGAGAGACTGGGTTGGAAATGACAGAATCAGTTGGGTTGGAAAAGACCTCCGAGATCATCAAGTCCAACC
The DNA here is from genome assembly GCA_013396695.1 of Sakesphorus luctuosus. NCBI lineage: Eukaryota > Metazoa > Chordata > Aves > Passeriformes > Thamnophilidae > Sakesphorus > Sakesphorus luctuosus. Next base: position 245,265 of record VWZD01002533.1, read on the forward strand.
CTTGATCCAACCCTACTGCGATCACCAGCCCAGGGCACTGAGTGCCCTGGGCTGGTGATCGCAGTGGGGTTGGATCAAGATGTGGTGGATTCTCACTCAGTGCCACATCCATAGAATCACAAAATGGATTGGGTTGGAAAAGCCCTCCGAGATCATCAAGTCCAACCCTTGGGCCAACTCCAGTCCCTTTACCAGATCATGGCACTCAGTGCCACGGCCAAGCTCAGCTGAAAAACCTCCAGGCATGGGGAATCCACCCCCTCTCTGGGCAGCCCATTCCAATCCCTGAGCACTCTCTCTGCAAAGAATTTCTACCTCATCTCCAACTTCAATTTCCCCTGGCAGAGCTTGAGCCCCCCGTGCCCCCTTGTCCTATTGCTGAGTGCCTGGGAGAAGAGACCAACCCCCAGCTGGCCAGAACATCCTTTCAAATGTGCTCTTCTTGTTGCACTAAAGATCTTCTGTGTGGTAACTCTTTTCAGAAGTACATAAAGCACTTTCAGTGATTCCTCAGTGCTTTTCCCTGAGAACAGGAGTGTAATGAGGCATGAGATTGTATCTTCAGTGTTTCCCTGCCAGGTGTGAGAGGGGAACCTCTCAAGAGGGGAACCTCTCACAGGTAACACAGACCATGTGTTCACCTCCCAGAACACCCAGTGCAGTCCCTTCTGAAGAGATTTTAAAGTGCTAATCTGGTATAGATCTCCCAGGCACTCAGCAATAGGACAAGGGGGCACGGGGGGCTCAAGCTCTGCCAGGGGAAATTGAAGTTGGAGATGAGGTAGAAATTCTTTGCAGAGAGAGTGCTCAGGCATTGGAATGGGCTGCCCAGAGAGGGGGTGGATTCCCCATCCCTGGAGGTTTTTAACCTGAGCTTGGCCGTGGCACTGAGTGCCATGATCTGGTAAAGGGACTGGAGTTGGCCCAAGGGTTGGACTTGATGATCTGGGAGGTCTTTTCCAACCCAATCCATTCTGTGATTCTATGGATGTGGCACTGAGTGAGAATCCACCATGTCTTGATCCAACCCTACTGTGATCACCAGCCCAGGGCACATCCGTGCCCTGGGCTGGTGATCACAGTGGGGTTGGATCAAGGGTTGGACTTGATGATCTCAGAGGTCTTTTCCAACCCTATCCATTCTATGAGTGCTCCAATCCCTGCCCTTGCAGCTCTGCTGGACGTGGTGCTTGGCTGTGGCTCAGGCAGTGAGAGCTCTGAGTTGTCTCCTGTTCCTGCTCTGTGGCTCTGTCAGTGCTGCACAGGCAGGGCCTCAGCCTGAGAACTTTTCATTTTGTGTATAAAGACCAGCTTGAAAACATTCTTGTGGTCTGCACTGTGGGGAGATAAAACAGCAAACCTGCAGTTTGTTGTTTAGAGGTGGCAGAACTGGCCAATAAGGGGGTTGTGTTGCCTCCTCCTCTTTGAGTTTGGAGCATTCCCTGGGGTTGCTCTCAGTTTCAGTGAGATCAGCTCTGCTTTGCAGCTCAGGCTTCAAGTGTAAAGCAGCTGAGTCAACCCCTCTCCCCTTTACACCCACAGCTGTAGCAGACAGAAATTGTGTAGGACTGTGTAAATGATCACTGTAAATATTCCCCAGGGCTTCTCTTGAGCCCTGAGCTCCAGAAATAACGAGGCTGTTGACTCCAGTCCCCATGCTGGGAGCTCTGAGTGGAGCGAAGAGCTGCCAACTAATTGTGTGGGGCTGAGATGAGCCAGGGTGGTGCTGCTGTGCGAGTAGAGATGGTGTGTGATTAAAATAAATAAATGCAGTAGAACATAACCTTCACTTTGCTGCATCTCTGATATTTCAGAGTGGGGTTTTTTCCTTTCTTTTTTTCGTGGTTTGCTTCTTCTCTGCTTTTTATATGAAGACAGTTAACAGGGACTTGTCTTGCCTAATTGGAAGTGTTGTTATTGCTCAGTGTTGATCATTGAATCACAGAATCACAGAATGGATTGGGTTGGAAAAGACCTCCCAGATCAGCAAGTCCAACCCTTGGGCCAACTCCAGTCCCTTTACCAGATCATGGCACTCAGTGCCACGGCCAAGCTCAGGTTAAAAACCTCCAGGGATGGGGAATCCACCCCCTCTCTGGGCAGCCCATTCCAATGNCCAAGGCAGAGGCCAGGGGAAGGCTCACTGCCCTGATGTTGCCTCCTTCACTTTGAGGACCAGAACACTCCTGGGAGGGCTGTTTTGTGGTAGAACACAGTGAGGTTGTGGTGGCCAAGAAAGGAGAGGGCACAGTTTGCAGGTGTCACACACAAGATATTTTTTTTAAATCACTCTGAAGAAAGAAAAAGGGAAAAAATAGGTAAAGGTAAAAGCTAACTCTAACTCCAAATTACACAATATATATTGTAAAATCCCACCCATTGGTTGAATATCAGTGTCCATAAACTTCCTTACAGCTTCTAATTGGATGTCACTCCTTGCCCAGAGGTTCTCTCTCCCATGAGGAATTTCTCTCTTCAACATTCCTTTCTCATGGATATCTTCTCCCAAAACCTTCTTACCCCATTTTGGTTTCTCTGACTTGCTGGTTTTTCTCACAGCACTAAAGAAGTTCTCAGTGTTCACATCTCTGTACCAAAAAGTTCCAACCATTTGGCCTCTGACACTGCCTGCAGCTCCAAAGGCCTCCCTCGACTCAAAAACACCTAAAAAACCCTCACAGTGTTTCACTGCACTCTTTGTGGTGCCTTTCTACGATTCTCACAGCTTTGCTGAGTCCTTTGGAGGGGGATGAAACACTCAGGGAAGAGTTTCAAGCTCCAGGTTGGGAATTCCTGGCCAGGCACTGTGGGGCTGTGCCACCTGAGTTGGGAACTCTTTCAGCTCCAACTTCTGTGTTAGTGCTGGAACTAAAGAACAGAGGGAAAGGACTGGAGCTATAACTAAAGGACAGAGGGAAAGCACTGGAGCTTCCCTGTTTAAATATTCCATGACATTTTGCTCCAAAGGGCTTGGAGCAGTTGGTTTTACAGCCTGACTTCTGGGGTGAACAGAAATTTCAGATTTTTATAGAGTATATGTGAAGTTTTGTCCTTCTGCATATAATTTGCCCTTCACAGCTGAGGTATTTTATATATTGCAGCTTCTGACATCAAAACACACTTATAGGTAGAGTTGGCACTAATTAAAAGGATAATGAAAAGTGATTTTCATTTCAGCTTTCTCTTTGCACTTGCAATCTTTAGAGGTTTCTGACAAGGTCCTAATAACATTTCTGTTCCTGGTGTTGCATTGTTTCTTCCAGAGAATTGTCTTTCTTCATTACTAACAAAAATATTCTAGAATAGCCTGGCTTGCTTAAAGCCTAAAATCAGTGAGTTTCCCTTTTCCTCATTACCCTTCTGGTTTAGGGTTTCTTTTAAAGAGGTGCTTTTAAAAACACTTGATGTGTTTGTTGCAGCACAATTGCTGGCTGGGAGGGAATTACAGGCAAAGAAAGAGGGGTTTTTTTCTTGTCTGTCCCTGATTTTCTGTTTCTGTGGTAATTAGCAGAGTATGAAGTACCCACAGGTTACACACAGTGGCTGTTTGCACTCTGCTTTGTGGGGAACTCCAATCTCTTGGCTGCCAAACCCTCATGCCCTGCTATCCCCAATCCCAGACACCTCCAGTCCCTGCCAGCCCTCACTCCAACAGGCTGGATGGCACAGACTGGTTGCCAAGAACTCTTTGAACCCCACAGTGGTTTTGTTTCAGCTTCTGCACCTTTGCTGATGGAATCCCTGGTACAGGAAGAGGATGCCTTGCTCCAGTTGGGAGAATGAAACCATTTGAGGTGGTGATTCCTGAATTTCCTGTGTTAGGGCACTTCTGTCAGGATGTGTAATCCCTGGTGGGTCACTGGGTGTGCTGGGAGGGAACAGAGCACAGGTCTCACTGTTCAAAATGCTCCACAGGCTCCTGACTGTGGCTTCATGGAGCAGGAACAACCTGTGGGAAATACCAGGAAAAGCTGATTTGGGGTCTGTCTGCAAGGCCAAACTGGAGCCCAGTTCAGCAGACAGAGGTTGTGTTTGCTCCCAGCACACACAGGGGATGATGACCTGGTGCTTCCAGGGGTTTCCCCAGGTTTCTCCCAAACTCTGCCTTGAACCACAGAGGGGTTTGGTTTTGTTTTGTTTTACCAGAAGGTCATTTGTTCTGTAAGATTTAGCATTGCAAAGAAAAACTGATTGCATGTTGAAGATTAATTGGTGCAGTGACATCTTTCTGATTCTACGTGACCCTAAAATAATTGTGTTGTTCTTGGTAGTTACTAATTGGATTAAAGAGTTGTAGTTTGGGGGGTTTTTTAGAGTACTGAGAACTTGTTTCACTGTTCCTCAAACCATGTGAGAAGAAGAAGCTGTTACCAAATTCTGCATTGTTTAGTTCTGTGCCTGATTTATGCTGGAGACGTGATTTTTTCAGAAGAATGCTGATTAAAGGCACTTTATGACTCAGCTGCACTGTTGCAATTAAGCTTTATGTTGATAAAGGCTTGGATTATGACAGGAAAATCCACATCCAGTTTTAGCATATCTTGATGTATTGGAGGAACAAATAAATATTTTGCATTCCTAGCTACACTCATGGCATAACTGCAAATCTAGTGGAGATCAAACACACTGGTCCTTGTTTTCTCATGGAATGAGTTACAGGGGGATTCAGAATGGTTCAAATTGTATCCAGACTGACGGGGACTTTCCTGTTTGCATCACCCCAGTTCCATCTCAGCCAGGCAGAAAGAGACCTGGGGGGACTGAGGGACAGGAAGCTCAAGAGGAGCCAAGAGTGTGGCCAGGTGGCCAAGAAGGCCAATGGGCTCCTGGCCTGGATCCAAAGTAGCGTGGCCAGCAGGCCCAGGGCAGTGAGCCTTCCCCTGGCCTCTGCCTTGGGGAGGCCACACCTTGAGTGTTGTGTTGAGTTCTGGGCCCCTGAGTTGAGGCAAGAGATTGAGGGGCTGGAGCGGGGCCAGAGAAGAGCAACGAGGCTGGAGAAGGGAGTGGAGCACAAGTGCTGTGGGGAGAGGCTGAGGGAGCTGGGGGTGTTTGTGCTGGAGAAGAGGAGGCTGAGAGGTGACCTCAGCACTGTCTGGAAGTGCCACATCAGGGAAGTTGTGGCCAGCTGGGGGTTGGTCTCTTCTCCCAGGCACTCAGCAATAGGACAAGGGGGCACGGGGGGCTCAAGCTCTGCCAGGGGAAATTGAAGTTGGAGATGAGGGAGAAATTCTTTGCAGAGAGAGTGCTCAGGCATTGGAATGGGCTGCCCAGAGAGGGGGTGGATTCCCCATCCCTGCAGGTTTTTCAAGTGAGCTTGGCCGTGGCACTGAGTGCCATGATCTGGTAAAGGGACTGGAGTTGGCCCAAGGGTTGGACTTGATGATCTGGGAGGTCTTTTCCAATCCAATCCATTCTGTGATTCTGTGATCTGGGCTGGACCTCAGGCCCTCCTTTGTGCAGCAGCAAATCTTTCCTCAGTTGCAGGAGGGAGACACAGAGCTCTGACCCAGCAGCAGCCTGGAAATACCCCCCTGGTTCCATCCCTTCATGCAGATCAGAGCCTGGGCTGCTGCATCGCTCCTTCTTCAGGCTGAGGGGGAGTTACCCATGAATATGCAGTGCAGGAATATTTCCATTCACACCAGGGAAAGTGGGCCCTTTGCTGGCTGAGATTTGCTGCTGGTGATGAGGATGTTGATTGCTTTGTGTGGGCTTAATGCACTCGTGTTGAGCTGCAAACAGCATAAGCAAAGGAGAGATGATTAGAGGTCATTTGTCTTCTGATCCCGACCTTGTCACAAGATTTTCTCTCACCAAGGACAATTTGCTTCCTTTGTAAAATCCGCTTAGTATTTCTGATCCCTAAAGGAGTTAGAAAGCTATTTGTCAATCACTTCAGAAGACAGGGAGATTTTTGACTGATTTATATGAGTGTGAAGGATAATGAGGAGTAGTTGTAATAAAGAGAGGGCAAGGCAGAAAACACATTTTTTAGGAGCATACTTGGGTATTCTTTTAATGTTTGCTATGGGATGGAAAGGCTGCAGCTTCTCATTATGGCTGGGGCAAGGTTTGAATTAAGAGCATCTCTAAATGGGCTCAAAAACCTGCAAATATTAGAGTTTAAGATGCCTGAAGCATTTGTTGGTTTTCTGTTAGGTGGGGGGGGGGAAATACAGAACATTTCCAACCTAGTTGCAAAGTGCACTTTATTATCCAAATTGCTTATCCCAGAATATTTAGGATTTTTCCAGATAAACATCTCTTAAAAAGTTCCATTAAGCCAGGAGGAAGCTGCTGTGGAAAGTCCTGGGAAGTTCCTGCTGTGAGCAGCTCACAAACTAATTGTAGTGAGTCGTGCCCACCGTGTTTGTGTTTGGGCAGCATTTCACACAGCAGGACTGTCATCCTGTTTGGCTCCCGGAGCCACTGCACGTTCAACTCGTCCTCCCTTCTCTGAACTCTTCCTGACATGTCAATATTTTTCTAATAACATCACGTCTGGGACCTCAGGCATTACTTCAGGTGTTGTCATGACCAGGCTGTGTGGAGGGAGTTTCTTGTTTGCTCTGTCTTGAATCACTCTCACCACGGGGCAAGTTTAGCCCTTCCCACTGAGCAGAAATACTCATTTGGACCTCAGTTATGTAGACTCTTGCAGCAGACCTGCTTTCTTGATCCTTTCATAAAAAAACATTTGAATTATGTAGCTATTTTACCTTCCCAATATTGTTTTAAAGTTAGAATTCTCTTTTTGACTCTCTAACGTGATTAATTTGAGTCTTAATTTCGTGCACCTGTGACAGAACATTTTAGGTCCTGTGGTGCTGAAAACATGAAACATTCATGAAAACTGCCGTGATCCATCACAGTCTGCAGGGTTATGGCCAGGAATTCCATGGTATGGACTTTAATTGTGCAAACTGCAGCTTGTTCTGCTCTCTGAAGATGACATTGCCAGCATCAGAGTTGGAATAATGTTTGTGCTGTTAAAGTCTGTGATTTAAACTGGGCTTTGCAACGTGGGAAGAAGAAGGGTGGTCTTTAATCCTTTAGGATTGGATTTCAGTTTGTTTGGGATCATCTCTTCAAAGCACAGCACTGTGCTGATGGGGGATGCTTCACTTTGCTTCCATATCTCAGCCAGGAAGCAAAGCCTTAAAGATTTCTCATTCCGTGGACGTGAAAATCCTTCTGTATTGTCCTTGAGGTGACAGCAGGTGTCCTGAAACACACTCAGTCTTAATGCTCTCACTAGAAAGTAATGTTTTGATTAAATGCTTCCTTTTAAATCTGGATTCTCACAGGTGCAGCTCGTTGGTTTGGATGAAGAGAGCTCAGAATTCATCTGCAGGAACACCTTTGATCACCCCTACCCCACCACGAAGCTGATGTGGATCCCAGACACCAAGGGGGTGTACCCAGACCTGCTGGCCACCAGTGGGGACTATCTGCGAGTGTGGAGGGTGAGTAACTCTGTCCTGGGCAAGGATGAGCTGTGGCATGAATTGTGCTGCAGATGGAGCTCATTTTCACTCCAGGCAAGACTTGGATCAAGTCTAACCCTTGATCCAACCCCACTGTGATCACCAGCCCAGGGCACTCCGTGCCCTGGGCTNAGACCAACCCCCACCTGGCCAGAACTTCCCTTCAGGCAGTTCTAGAGAGTGATGAGGTCACTTATCATGGTAGTTGCTGCTTTAATCAGCTTATTGAAGATGGGAGATGATGATTGTGTTTTCCAGAGCTTTAGGATGTAAAGCTGAGAGGAAGGAAAGCCAGGATTAACTCCTGCTGTTTGTGCCAGTGGAACAGGTCAGGTGGTGCTGCTGTTCAGGTCAGATGTTCCATTTTCTCTCCAGGTGGGTGAAACAGAGACCAGGCTGGAATGTTTGCTGAACAACAACAAGAACTCAGATTTCTGTGCTCCCCTGACATCATTTGACTGGAATGAAGTGGATCCTTACCTGCTGGGTGAGACTCACAAAATGCTGCATTTCCAGCACACCTTTGGGTTTAGTCTGCAGGACTCTGGGCTGGGACTGACACTGTGACCAGTTAAACTGGTCACCAACCAGTGGACCAACTTCTGTGTCACAGAAACTGCTGTTGTCTTTGGTTAAACATTTAAAAAAAATGAAAATTATCACCTCATGGAGACTTTTTGGACTGGAAGGTGCTCTCTCCAGTACAGAGCAGGTCAGTCAGGTTGGACCAGGGATATTTGGGGGTAGGGAATCTCAGCCTTCAGGGCTGCTGAGCTGTCATTGCAGTGCTGAGTAAGGATTTGCATCAGCTCCTGTGACTTAGTTCAGCGTGTTCTGGGGTGGATAGACCAAGCCTGGTGTTTTGTGAAGCCATTCCAGCAGCAGGAGGAGAGCCAGGAGCCCTTAATTCAGCTGGAGGAGGGGGCTGAACACTCCAGGTTTAATTATAGCCTGCAGGACAAATTGTGAATCCAAGATGACTGATCCAGAGGTTTGTTTCCCAGAAGAGAACAGCCATTTATGTCAGGGGGATTTGCCCAGAGATTAACAGTGATAATATGTCTAAGTAATTATTTACTACATGATTTATTTTTTGTGTGTTACATCTCTCATCTCTTAAGAGCTTTACTTGTAACCCCACCTTCAGTCCAGAGCAACAATCAATTAATAAGAACACGCTAACACAACACTGATTGAATTCTGGGCTTGGCATGCACATGAGATGGGCAGGATGGGAAAGTTCATCTCAGAGTTGCATCAGGGCTCTGAATAGATTGAAGCAGACATGAGCTATTTACCCTTTATTCCTGTGTGGAAGGTTATTTCTGCAGCTAAAAGGTTTGGGTCATTGAAATGCAAGAAGGGCTGTTGGCTGTTTGACATTCTTGGGTTTAATTCTATTCTCGTGGCTCTTTTGATCTGTAGATGTTGGGGGGTATTACATTAGTCCAGGAAGTGATTAAATCATTTGGGTTAATATTAATTTTGCTAACAGAAGGGTTTTTATGTTTCAGGTACCTCAAGTATTGACACAACCTGCACTATTTGGGGTCTGGAGACAGGACAGGTTCTGGGAAGAGTAAATTTGGTCTCTGGCCACGTGAAGACCCAGCTTATTGCACATGACAAAGAGGTGATGGGGGAGTTTGATTGTTGACATTGAATCTTTTTAAAGCAGTAGAAAAGGAACAGAATTTTCCATTTTCCACGAAAAATCTAATGATCCAAAAAGATCATTTTGTTTAAGATACACAGTTTTGAGTACTTAAATGCTGTTGGCCATTGAAACCACTCATTTTATTCATCATAGGCTCTGGGCTGGAGCTCTTGTTTTACCAGATTATGCTCTAGAATGTTATAGGAATATGAGATAAAATACCAAACTGGATTTGAAATCAACTGCATGTCAAAGGCAATAAACTTGCAAAATTCTCCCATCTTAACCTGTTAATATAATATTTTTCAATATAATATTTTTCATATGATTAATATATAGTCTGATAATAATAGTATTATATATTTATTTTCAACAATTAAAAAACGTAAGTCTGGGGAATTGTTACATTTTCATTTCACTGAATAATCCTGTAGTTACATAAACATTTAGGTAGTTCTTTTCTCCTTTTGGCAAATGGAATAACTAAAATCCTGCTGGGAACATGAAATATTTGGCAGAACAGCTCCAGCAGGGTGTGCATCCATCCCTGGATGGGGTTTTGCTGGGAGCCAGGAGGTATTGGGGTTCTTTGGGGGTCACCATTTATTGGGGTTGTGAGTAAGGGGGCAGCGTGAATGACAGTCAGAAGAGCTCAGGCACAGCAGGCATCAGAAGGCTGATCAGAAGGGTTACAGCTCAGAGAGTTTCCAAAAGAGTTTATTCAAGATAGTTTCACAGTTTCCTCATAGATCATCATAGTAGTAGTTCTAGTTAGTTCTATTCTCAGTAACATCCACACCTTTTATATCCTCTCACATCCAACATATGACATTATTGGTTAACCAATTCACCTCACATACACCTCCCATCTCATTGGTCACAAGACCCTCCACACACTCCAGGTAGCTCTCTTCTCTTTAAGGGAGAGCTCTAACCTGCTTTCCTTAAGGGATGCACTCACAGTCACCCCTACCCTGCAAGGAGGTGTGTGCTGTCTGAGGTGTGGCTGTGCCCTGCAGGTGTACGACATCGCCTTCAGCCGCGCCGGCGGCGGCAGGGACATGTTCGCCTCCGTGGGCGCCGATGGCTCCGTCAGGATGTTCGACCTGCGCCACCTGGAGCACAGCACCATCATCTACGAGGACCCCCAGCACCACCCGCTGCTCAGGCTCTGCTGGAACAAGCAGGATCCCAACTATCTTGCCACCATGGCCATGGATGGCATGGAGGTGAGGCAGCAGCTCCTTCTGCTGGTGCCGGAGTTGGGGCTCTGTGAATGGGATGCCTAAACCTGCCAAAGGCTTTCAGAGCAATATTAGTGGGGAGGGAGGGATGGATGGAGAAATGGATGGATGGAGGGAGGGATGGATGGATGGAGGGAGGGATGGATGGATGGAGAAATGGATGGATGGATGGAGAAA
>VWZD01002533.1:257516-271046 GCA_013396695.1 Sakesphorus luctuosus
GAGGTCTTTTCCAACCCAATCCATTCTATGATTCTATGATCCAAGTTTATTTTGTTGGAGCATAGTTGTTGTATTTCTGGCTTGAATATGGGTCAGAATTAGAACTGGCAAGTCCTATCTGGCCTCCGCATACGGAGATGTTGTAGAGTGTGACTGTTCCTCCCTTGCCCTCCCTGTGCAGCTGATGATCACCAGGCTCTCATCTGGGACATCCAGCAGATGCCTCGTGCCATCGAGGACCCGATCCTGGCCTACACAGCAGAGGGAGAAATCAACAATGTACAGTGGGCATCCACCCAGCCAGACTGGATAGCCATCTGCTACAACAACTGCCTGGAGATCCTGAGGGTCTAACTCTGCTGCTTCGTGCCCCACTGAGGCAGGGCTGTGTCATTCCCCTCCCCTCTAAAGTAAGAACACCACCAGTCAAGTGGCCAGTATCTGTTGTTGCTTTGCATCTACTGTTACAAGGAACTGTTACAAGAATCGATGGCAGGTGTCTCCTGTCTCTCAAGACTGTAAAATGCAGAGACATGCTGAGCCTCTTGGACCTTCTGGGTTCTGGTTTTCTTGTTGAATTCTTTTTTCCCTCAGTAAAAGTTCTGTATATTTGTTTGTTGACTGTATTAATAAGCTTGCAGGCTTTTAAGTTGCTGCATATGTCCATGTGTTTGTCAGCACATCAACCAGTTTAATAGATGCAGGTGCAGAAACAAGGTGGGGGGAAAAAGACATTGATGTCACAGCCACCTTGGCAGGAATCTTTTATCATTCCTGTTGTTGCTGCCTCTAAACTGTTTAAACGTTTGTATGTTTTTTATATATTGGGCTAACTTTCTATTGAGTAAGGTTTTTCTCCCTAATTCTTACTTTTGATATGTGATCCACTTCCACGTGCCCACAGCAGGAGCTGCTCATGGATACAACCCACAGTAACCCTTCAGGCTCCCTGGCAGTAAAGGCCTGCCAGAACTAACTGTTGCCTTGGCTCCCTGTACCTGGTGACCTGGGCAGCATTTCCTGGTGCTGTGAAGTACAAGTACTTGTTGCACAATTTCTCTACACTTTTCTGATGCTCCAGGCAGTTGTTACTATGGTAGGCCTTATTTTTAAATTCTGACTGAATCTGTGTGTGCCCTGCAGTTTGTTGGCAAACAGAACAGTGGGAGGTTGCAGGAAGAAGATCCGTGCATGACATAAGCTCCCAGGAGGTAAGAACTCCTGAGAAAATGTGTTTGTAATAGACTTGGAGTTGGCACTTCCAATTAAATGATTTCCCCTCAGAAGACTTACTATCTAAAACCAAAATAAAATGGTTTTACACTTTGTAGCTTGCTTGATTGGCAAAAACCTGAGCAAGATTTTGTGGTTAGCCTGAACCCTGGAGCTTCTTTGTGTTTGGCCTGTGTTTTGGAAGGTTTTGAAGGGAGTGCAGAGCAATGTTTTTGTGAGGTGTGTTTGCTTTGTACTGTCAGATCTTGTTCACTGAGCCAGGTGGGTCAGAAAAGCTGGTCTGCCATCCAACAGAAAGCACTCTCTGAAAGAAATTAAGAAATTACTCCCTAATGCTTTGCACAAAGGTGGATTTAGAAGGAAAGAAACTGTGCCATAGAGACCACTTGCCATCCTCCTGAATTTTGGGGATGTGCCCGAGGGCTGCTGTTTGGAAGAGTGGATTGCTCTACAATAGCACTTCTCAATCAGAGCTGAGTGGATTAGGCAAGATAAAAATCGTTGTTGAAGTCTTAATATAACCCAGGTACTGGGATAAAAGCTCTGCAGTGCTCTCCAAATGAAGACATGACAGGCAGAGCTGGTCTGGAAGGGAGTGCAGCCCAGTTTCCATGTCAATGTCAGAAACAATCAGAATTCTTTCCACCTAATGAGTACTCACCTGCAACTGGAGGCAGTTTATAAATAGTGGGACACCAGCAAAGTTGGATCCTGTCAGTTTGTGCAGGAAAGGCAAGCTGGGAAGTGATTGCTGTGGAACAGTGAGGCTGACACTGGGAACACTGTCAAACAAACACAGAGCAGCATCTGCAAAGTGTTGTCATTCTGGACAGACAGAAACACTCCTCTGCTCAGCTGCTCACCGTGGAGCATTCCTCAGAAAAGCATTCCTCAGGAATTTGATAGGAATCCATCAGGGACAGCTTTAGTCCATCACTCCTTTTGATCTCAGAGAACCAAGAGACTCTTACACAGTTCCAGCTGATGTTTTGTCAAGGACGCTCTGCGTTCAGTTGTGGGATTTCTGACAAAGCTTTATTTGACTGGGAGGGCAGTTTTTCTTACCAGCAGCAGTGCTGAGAGTGGCATGTTCCACACACAGGGTCAGCAAGATGTCAGAGCAGGGTTAGCCAAACAATTAATTACTGCTTTTTACAGCAGCACTTCCTCTGAAACTGGAAAATGCTTCTGCAGAATGAAGTGAAAATGAGGATTTTCTTAGCAGGAGCATCTAATGGCATTCACAGCTTTAGGACTCACCTAAAATACAGCTTGTGTAATTACAAGTGATAGGGATAACATGCTGAGTAACCCAGAGGGAACTACCTGCAATTTTAGGGCTTTGTGTTCCCTTTCTGCGCGAGTCAGAGATGAATGTTTCTCTTGCTTAGCTGAAAAAAGCATCTTTTATAATCTTACAAAAGATGTGAGATGCTTTAGTGGAAACTGAAGTCACTAAAAGGCTCCTTAGGCTGCACTACTTGGCAAAGGCAGTTTATTCCTGCAGGAATACAACATGTTAAGGTGATGAGAGCTTGTGTGAAGGAACTCACAGTCTGAATACCCAGGTAGATTCTGCTCCTGTAGGAAAACAATCCTGTTATGGACCTGAGGAGGATCCACTGTCAGTTCTCCATCCATAAAACCACTCCAGATCTATTTGTGGAATTGGGTGCTTATTCCAAACTTGTCAAAGGCAAGTGAAGGAATCTTGTAGGCTCCAGTGGGTTCTAAATAAAGCCTGTATCCTGCTTGTTTAGCCACTTGGGATACCTTCTGGATCTACAGCATATTGCTTTGGGCATAATCCATTGTCATTCTTCACATGAAATTACATTTTAAATCACTAGAGACTGTTTGGGCACAGGGAAATGATACTTAAAATAGCTTCAAAGAAGTCACTTGCAAGGTTAATGACTGAAAAGACATGAAAATCCTCATGGGTGAGATGTTCTGGAGTGCAAATGGCACTTCCTTATAGACAGGGAAGGGAGAGAGGCTTTGGTGCCCTTTTGCCAGCACGTGCTGACAGTGGCAGGGAAGGAACAGGTTCAGGTTCATCTGCAAGATAAAAGAAACCCTGAGACTTGTCACTGGAAGAATATCCAGTTTATCACGTTTCACCTGCTTAACACTCAGTTATCTTGGGTGCAAGTCCCCCATAAGTATTGTTTTCCCCAAAAGTTTATGACAAGAAATAATTTGATATTTAATTTCAATTACTTAGTGCATAAGCAGAGAATGCAGAACAACTGCCTGCAAATGCCTCATATCTTTTGAGGATAAAGTAACATAAAGGGAAGAGTGAGCATGGGGGAGGTGAGCAAAGCAGAAAAGCTCGTGCTGCTGTTGGTCCAGGGCAGCCTGATCTGGGACAGAAATGCTTCTCTCTGACTCCAGTAGTTCTGTGTCACTTCTCCAGTGGATTAGTTCAAGAGACTAAATATTGTTTGGTTGCTTTCCACAGATTCCTACTCTGATGTGGACAACCTGTTGGCTCTCAGCTGTGGGAGGTCTTGATGATGTAAAACTCGTTAGTGAGGTGAAAACCTGCAGCAAAGAGGGTGGATGTTGGGCTGTCTGCAGTGTGGCAACTCTGTTAATTGGCTAAACGAGGTGGGCTTTGGGAGCTTCCATCTCTGGGAATTGTACTTCTGTGTGCAGGGATTTAAAAGGCAAGGATTTGAGTGCTTTGACAATCTATTTAGAAGGAAAACACAGTGGTTACAAATGATACGAGAGGAGACTGATGATACAGGTTGTTCCTTATGGAACCTTGAAATGTACTTAACGGAGGAGGCATTGCCTCTCAGAAGTCAAAGTTAATGATCCTTTCAAAACTTAGCTGTAATTACTCTCCTGAATGTTCTGGATAATAGTAAAAAGCTCTATTTTTGCCTGGTGGTGCAGTGAGGAAGCTGCATCAGCCTCCAGTGCAGAGCCCAGGTGAGGGAGGGGGCCCATGGACGGAGCTCACAGATGTTCTCGGGCCTGTTTTAAATGTAAATGAAGAGCTGAGTGTGTCAGTTTTGTTCTCTTGCAGATGGCACTTTAACAAGTATATTTTTGGGAAGATTAGGAGGAGAGTCATCTTTTCCTCAGCCCTTTTATGGTAGGAGTTTGTCTGTGTTGTGTAGAAAATGTTCAGTACAACAGCCACCAAAATCCTGAACTGTGGTCAGAGTGGACCCTCATTTGTTTCAACCAAAACCAAAAACGTGAGCACTTGACAATGTTTAACTTGTAAGTGTTAAAACTTCATGTTCTGAGCCTGACTCCATCCTGTGAGGCCAACCCAAGGGTGTCACCCCAAGAGTCCCTTTTCCTTGATGGTGTTTCTGGGAACCCTCTTTTCCACCATCTGAACACGATGGCAGCAGTGCCAGGCTGGCTGTGTCAAGATGTGGCTGGATTCTTTGGAATGACTTCTTTTTGTGTGGGAAAACTGCAGCTCCTGTCTATAAACTCACACAACCTAAACCCTTGAACTTGTCCGTTTATTAGTGGTGTTTTAGCTCTCTCCAGAGACACTGGAAAGGATGAGCAGCAGCACAGCCAAGCTCCTGTCTCAACAGATTCCACAGTTACTGTCCCATCAAAGTCCTGGAGGGTTCAGTTTTCCCACTGATCATTAGCAAAGTGGTCCCAGCACCTCAAATCCACTCTGTGTTACCCTGCCAGTGAACACAAGTTCCCTCTGCCGTGAATTTCCTGCTCCCTGCCTTCATACCAATATTCCAGAGCAGGTCGGTCTTTGTTGTGCAGTGGACATGGAAGGGAAGTGTCCAAAATCGGGTCTGGAATGGGCAGGTACTCTCAGCTCTTCCACTTTCTCTTGATCCTTGCAGAAAATCCAGGGAATTGATTGTCTGTGGCACTGAAAGAGCACTTTCTGATGCAGCTGTACATCCCCTGCTCACCTGAGAGGACTCTGAAATGCTTCACTCTCAAGGGTATTGAGGGGAGTTTTGGGTGCCCCTGACTCATCTCTGTAGGGAAGAGATCTCCAGACCTTCCAATCAGCACCTTTCACCAGCACTAAAAAGAGCAGTAATTAAAATTACAGCTAAATACCAGTCACTGAAGGTTAATCTGGTGATTCATGGCAGACACCAGAGGCAAAACTAAAACCACTGAGATTGCTGGTGTCTGGTTCAGGTGACAGCTGTGCCTGCCAAGGAGCTTGGTGGCCTCTGGTGCAGCCTCTGATGCTCAGCATCAAGCAAGACTTTCCGCAGTCATAATTAAAATTATCTGTGTGGCTTCCATCAAGTTTATTTCTTTTCAGAAAACCCAACAAAATGAAGAAGAAAAGCCATTTCCTGGCAAGCTAGTGTGGCCATGAGCAGCTGTAAGCCCGTGGTCCAGCTCTCATCCCTTGGATCCTGTTGGCAAAACGTGTGACTCCAGCCCCTTCTTAGAGCTGAGGATGGATCTGTTGGATCTGAACAAGGCAAGAACCAGGGAAGGATAGAGTCCTAGTGCAGCTGAGGAGAGCTGTGTTGCTTTTTTTGACAACCTGGGGAATAGGAATTAAGAAATCTATTTAAAAGGAACCTTTTTTTTTCCACTAGCAGTGTAAAATGTAATTTAAGCGTTTTTGTTACCAGTAGCTGAGTAGGAGATGTTTACTTTTCTGTGTGTTTTCCCTTCTGCTCTCCCCATCCACAGTCCTGTTGTGGTAATTAACTCCCTGAAGGTGTAATCTTTGTAGCATGATTGTACAAACACCCATGTGAGGCTCCCTGTTCTCACTGAAATATGTTAAAGCAATAGTAGTTCTACTTCTGTCCTTCTTTTCTCCACCTGCAACTTCACTCCTCCCCTGTCCTAGAGGAATCCTCTTACCCTGCTATTCATTGACATGGATAACTGCAGTGTCCCTCTAGTCCTTTATTTTTATGGAGAAAACACAAAAGGGTTTGTTACAATGGATTTTAACACCCAAGTCATGGAACACCACGTTGTTGAAACTCTGTAAATTTTATGGCAATTTTCTGAACTCGCTTGAAAGTGGAATGTTGCATCCTTTTATGCTATTTCCTGCTTCCTATGTAGTTTTATTCGGATTTTTTAACCTTCTTTCTAAGTTTCAGCCTCCTGTGTATTAGGTACAGTATTTTCTGCCTTTCATACTTTGTAATAAAAACAGAACATTTGTAGATCGACTGCAGTTCACTGTGTGGTGAGTTCAACCTGGGGGGAGCAGGGGCCTCAAAATCAACTTCATTTATTCTGTGTGAGTGAGATTTATTGCTGGAAAAAGGAGCTTTGGTTTGTCTCCACAAAGCTGCAGTGTATTGATCCCCCATCCTCCCAACACCCAAACAACCTCAATAATTCCAGTTACTCTCAACTTGCAAATTACCCCAAATGATTAAGAACCCAGTCACAACTCACAGAATGGGGAATGCAGCTGCACTTTAAATATTTGCTTTCCTAAAATCTGCTGCAGGGCTCTCTGTATCCCAGTGTTTGTGCTGCTGTTCTCCCACTCCTCTGCTTGTTCCCTACACAACAAATGGGAATTACCTGCTGCCTGTTTTGGGTTTTAAGATGATGTTTTTAAATTCAGATAATTGGTCTCTAAGGGGTTTTTGAATACAGACAAATTGAAGACAAAGCAATTGGGCACTTCTGTAGCTTTAAGTCCCTCCTGTGCAGAGTGCCCTCTGTTAAAGGGGGTTTCTCTCACTGGGACTGGGACTGAGATGGGAATGGGGTGGCAGAGCTTGGAAATTTGTACCTTAGGCCTTGGCAGGCAGGACTGATGACTTCACTGAGTATTTGGATTCACTCTAGTTCAACTAAATTGTTGAATTTCTCTCTAATTCTTTGTGTACTGGCTTGGAAATAAAAGCTTATTAAGCTTCACATCCACACTGGGAAGAGTTGCCTGCAAAGATGCTGCAGTGGGTTTTAAGCTATATATGGACTTGGTTCTAATAATCCCTGTTTGGAAGAGATGCTTTTCTTCTAAGAGTTGTTTGTCTTTTACCCTAGAAATGTATTTGCATCCTCCTGGATTATTTTTTTCCCTTGGATCTGTGGAATTCTCCAGAGAAACCTTCCACTCCCATGGGAGGAGGCAACTTGTGCAAATTGGAGCTGCTGGTGCAAGAAGTCATGATGGGAGAAGCAGATTCCCTGTCAGTGAGGCCAAACAGGTGCCAAAAGGTCCTGTAGGGGAATGTGGGTAGAAAAAGAGGCAAGCAGAGGTTCTCTGGTTTGTAAATATTGAGGAACAGCCAACATGTGGCACAGCTGGGCTGCTCTGTGACCTCGGGAGAGTCACTGCTCTGATGCCAAATAGAAGTGAAAAGCACATCATTAATAATCACTGATCACTAAATGGCTCGAAAATGTTTGATAATGAAAGAACCCTCCATGGTAACACAGCAATAGGTGGAGAGAGAAAGTGGTGTCTGAGATGATTCTGGGGCCTGTGACTATAACAAGCATTTAATTTTGGGCTTTTTCATTAGTGCTGCTCTAGAAACTGTCCAGGCTTCCAGATCTGAGCTAAATGCATGACATATTTTTAACATCCTTCCTCCTCTTCCTTCTCTTTAATTTTACCACTCCACAAGCAGAAAGGCTCCTCTCCTGGTTCTTAACCAGCTTCAGAGCCCCCTCTGCTGGACTCTGTCCACAGCCAGGCACAGGCCTCGGGAATGGGACTGGGAGAAGCTGCTCCATGCGTGTTTTGGAGGGTTTGCACATGACTGGTGTGTTCTGCTGGAGGAGAATTAAGTTTTGCCCAAAATATATCCTGAGGTTGGATGACAATGATGGGGTTCCATTAACTTTGTTCTCAGAGGTGAGGACGTGACAAGGAAGCTTTGGGAGAATCAGAACTGCCTGGAATTGGTGAGATTACTCTCTCAGATCTGCAGGAAAGATGCTTTCATGCATCCTTTGGAGATTGGATGGCTCCTCCCTGGAAGTGTCCGAGGCTGGATGGGGCTTGGAGCAACCTGGGATAGTGGAAGGTGTCCCTGCCCATGGCAGGGGGTGGCACTGGCTGGGCTTAAAGTCCTTTCCAACCCAAACTTTTCCATGATTCTGTCATTCTGTTTACAGGGTTTCTCCTCCTCCTCCCCCACTGTGGAGTCCAAGATGTAGAATAAGGAATTTTTGGCATGGGATAAGGAGCCTGCTGAGCTCCCCAGGAAGGATGTGTCTACCTAAACAAGAGGGGAAACAGGAAGGAAAGAAGAAATAGTCCATCTGATAGCAAGGGAAAGGGGCTCTTCAAGTCAGGTACACTTCAGAAAATGGAAATGCTACCAAAATAGAAAACAAGAGGATGGCAGAGTGATTAAAACACTGGGCAAAGATGCCAGGAGTTAAATCCCAAAGGTCTACTCCAGACTTCCTGTGTAACTTTTAACGAGTCACTGTCTCTCTGAGCAATGCCCTTAAATCCCTAAAATAGGGATTACACTTCCTTTTCTGCCCTGGTGCTGCGTGTCAGCATTAAACCTTTGAGTTCCTTTGAAACAAATGGGCTGCCTGGAAATGTGGGAGCTCCTGGACAGTCTCCATGAATGTCTTTGCTGATGGTTTTACGTTAAGTGGGCCTCAAACAAGCCCAATAAATAGAAGAGTTCAGTATGTTCTGTAGCTGCTGTTTGCAGGAGTGAAGCTCCTCTGCTGGAAAGCACCAGCTTTGGAAGGTCATGGCCAATCCAGGTGGAAAATTGTGGAATATCAGTTGGTGTAAAGCAAATAACCTGGTTCTCACCAGGAACTGGAGTGACAGGAGCAATGGGTTCAAAGTGAGAGAGGGCTGAGATTAGAGATGAGGAGGAAACTCTGCCCTGGGAGGGTGGGGAGGCACAAAGTGCCCAGAGAAGCTGTGGCTGCCCCAGCCCTGGGAGTGTCCCAGGCCAGGCTGGACAGGGCTTGGAGCACCCTGGGCTGGTGGGAGGTGTCCCTGCCCATGGCAGAGGTGGGATCCTTAAGTGTCCTTCCATCCCAAACCATTCTGTAATCCTATGATTCCATGGAGTTGGAGGATGTTCTAGGTTGGGTTTAGAGCCTGAAACCTCAGAGCCCCTTCCAGAGCCTAAAGGGGCTCCAGGAGAGCTGGAGAGGGACTGGGGACAAGGGATGGAGGGACAGGACAGAGGGAATGGCTTCCCACTGCCAGAGAGCAGGGACCGATGGGATATTGGGAAGGAATTCCTGGCTGGGAGGGGGGGCAGGCCCTGGCACAGGTGCCCAGAGAAGCTGTGGCTGCCCCAGCCCTGGGAGTGTCCCAGGCCAGGCTGGACAGGGCTTGGAGCACCCTGGGCTGGTGGGAGGTGTCCCTGCCCATGGCAGGGGTGGCACTGGATGGGCTTTGAGGTCCCTCCAACCCAAACCATTCTGGGATTCTCCAGGGATGCACAAAACCAAGCATTAAAAAGAAAAAGGAATTACACATTTTTTCTCTCAAGTTACACCAAATAGGGGTGCCTATTTTTGTAGAAACTTGGCTTCCTGTTCAGGAAGGATCTACCAGCTTGCTGGGGGGGTGGGGAAGGCGTGAGGGTCTGTAGTGGTCCCAAAAAAGCCCTGATGGCACTTCATGTAGATAGTGATGTGAGAATGTCTGTAAAATGGGGAAACCAACAGATAAAATTGTTGCTTTCCACATTAGCCTTGACAGGTGGGTGAAGTGATGAGCTGTTAAGGACAAATCATTCTATTTTCAATTTGATAAAGGAGGGGGGGAAGGATCTTCAGTGAAATGCAGACACCCTGGGCAGTTGGAGATGGAAGAGTTTCTCCAGGGTGGGTGTCTCCCACCATCTGCTGGGAGCTCCTGGCTCCTGTCACAAGCTGCAACTCACTGCTCTAATATCTCTTGGAATTAAATAAAGTGAGTTTCTCCAGGAAGGACGTGGAATCAGTCTCACTTAACAGGGCTTCTCAACTGAGAATTTTCTGTGCAAACATGTAAGAACTGCACGATGGACAAAAATATCAAATGGGAAGGGGATGATGGAAAGGTTTGAAATCAGGGCTGGTGGGGAATTGATACAAAATTCCTCCTTGTCAGGGTGTGGAGTGGGTTCTTCCCTCTCTTAGAAATGCCTTTTTGTGATGACCTTGGCACAAAGAGCAAGAATTAAAATCAGATTTGGTGATGAATAAAAGTGTGAGGCTTCAGTAATCCCAAGGAACTGGAGTATCTTGGAGATTTGATGACTTTGAAGAGTGAGAAATAGAGATGAGATGAAATGTAGAGGCAGAGAGGGCCAGGCTGGGAATTCAGGGACAAGGAGGAGGAATTTGTGAAGGACACTCAGAGTGTTTTACTGGGAAATTAGTGAGGAGAGGAAATTGGGATTTAGTGGTTGATAAAGGAGAGTGATGACCCACCATGAAACTGTGAAAAGGAATGTCAAAAAGTGGTTCCCAAATCAGTGATGATGATAATCATTGACTAATGATAATCAGTCAAAGGAGAGAGGAATTCACGTTGGAACAGGGGCAAAACTCTACCAGGAAGATACCACAAATACAGAGCTTGTCTTATGGAGGGAGAGTGGCTGGATCTCCATTACAATGAAGCCTGAAAGGAGAGATGATTATCTTCGTGATGTATTTAGAGAGAAAATTCCAGGGAAGAGGGAAGTAAAAGGATCATCTTGACATGAAAACAAAGGGCTGCAAACTGGGCATGAACGTGGGATAGAATAGACAAGAAAGCTCAAAATGCTTCCCTGGCATCAGAGCAATGGGAGGGACTAGGGAAAAAGAAAACTCCAAACACTCACAGCATCAGCCTGGTTTTAAGAGGGGAACCTTCTGCCCAAACCAGGAGAGTTTGGAGAGTTTCTCCCTGAGAGCAGGGACAGGACCCAGGGAGGGTCAGGTGGGATCTCAGGGAAAGGCTCTTCCCCCAGAGGGTGGTGGGCACTGACCAGGCTCCCCAGTGCAGTGGGCACAGCCCCAAGGCTGCCAGAGCTCCAGGAGGGTTTGGAGGATCCTCTCAGGGGACAGGGTGGGATTGTTGGGGTGTCTGTGCAGGGCCAGAGGTTGGACTGGATGATCCTGGGGGTCCCTCCCAGCTCAGGATATTCTGTGAGCCAAAGCCTCCTCTCAGGGGCTGGATCTGTGGATCAGAGCATTCCTCCCCCCATTTCCATGTCTATCTGGTGTGACACCATGAGATCTTTTTATTACCCCATCTAGACACTTACAACAATAAAAAAATCAATGATATCACACATAATGTTGTCACACCTTGGCCAAGTCCCAGATTCCTCCTGGTGTGTGAGTTTAGATTCCTGCACTTGAGAAAGTTCCCTCTCCAATCAAGTTCTCTCCTCCTGGCTGGAGGAGAAATGTGGCTTCTCCAGTTGCTGTAACCCCTGTGGCTTTGCTGCTGTGTTGTTTGGGAGCAAACCCACTCCCAAACCCCTGCACTTGCTGCCAGACCTTGGCCAGGTTGAGGAGCAGCTGCTGGAACATCTGCTGGAGGTGGATTCCCACCAGCAGGGTGGCCCAGGCTGCCCCAGGGAACCTGGGCTGGGCTTCTTCAAACAACCAACCCCCTTCTGCTGTTCCTTTTGTGGAAAAGATGCTGTGAAATCATCATCCCACAGGTGGGGTGGAAGCAGGAGCTGGGAAGGGGCAGCTGGAGCCTGGATGGCACTTTAGAAGATGTGATTTGATTTAAACATGCCCCGAGGCAGGGGATGGAATTAGATGCTCTTCAAGGTCCCTTCCAGCCCAAAACATTTGTAATTCTATTAATTTTAAGTAGAATTCCTTGGTTAGGTTGGACAATCATTGTAGTGCCTTAAAATCTGTTGGGTTTAGTTTGGTTTGGGGGTTTTCCCCTCAAACTTGTTTGTATTTAGTGTCAGTTTTTACAACAATCCTCTGCTGGTGTTCTCTGTGTTCAAACCACGTGGGCAAAGCAAAACAAAACAGCAAAGCTGGAAAAAATCACCACCAAGTGAGTGAGTGTGGCAGGTCAGCAGTTCCACTTCTGAGAGCAAAACCACTTTCTCGTGAAGATGAACTCCTAAATGAAAGGGGAGGAAATGCTGAGCTCCAAACACACCAGGCTGGAGGTCCTGCTGCAGGTTGGAGCCAGAGCTGGACTTGAGCAGACACTGTGGGATTGCAGGGCTCAGAAAGAGAACTAGATAAAAATGGAATAGGGGGTTTGAAGGCTTGAAAAGCTGAAGAGCTGTTTGTTGATTTGTCATTTGTCACTTATTTCAGCCTGTGGGGGTGACATAATGCAGGTTTGGTGGAGGCAGGACCTTATTAGAAGAGCTCCTAGAAGAGATCATCTCTGGGTAATTGTCTCATTTATTTTCTGACATCAAACAAATCCTCCTCTGAGATCTCTGCAGGGCTTTTTATCACGCCTGAACTAGTTTGGTTTGGGATTTTCTTCCCCCTTCTTAAAAAGGTGCTTTTAAAGCAGGAATTAAACTCATTGCCAAGTTCTGCTTATGGGAGGAACCAACAGGGTCAGAGAGCTGGGGACATGTCCCTCCTCCAGGACACCTGAGGATCTGTCTCTCCTCCAGGTCACCTGGGGACCTGTCACATGTCCAGCACACCTGGGGACATGTCCCTCCTCCAGGACACCTGGGGATCTGTCCCTCCTCCAGGTCACCTGGGGACCTGTCCCTCCTCCAGGTCACCTGGGGACATGTCCCTCCTGCAGGACACTGGGGACCTGTCACATGTCCAGCACACCTGGGGACCTGTCCCTCCTCCAGGACCCCTGGGGATCTGTCACTCCTCCAGCACACCTGGGGACCTGTCACATCTCCAGGTCACCTGGGGACATGTCCCTCCTCCAGCACACCTGGGGACCTGTCCCTCCTCCAGCACACCTGGGGACCTGTCACATCTCCGGGACACCTGGGGATCTGTCCCTCCTCCAGGACACCTGGGGACATGTCNGACACGGGGGACCTGTCCCTCCTCCAGCACACCTGGGGACCTGTCCCTCGTCCAGCACACCTGGAAGTTGTGGCATTGAGAGCCAGGATTTGATATTCAGAATCGCTCCAGAACTTCCACTGCGGGTCAAAAACAGCGACAGAAACCACGGATTTGGATTTACCGCTGATAGATCGCTCAATGCGCCACCACTGAACATCGTGAGGCTGGGCAAGGGTTAATTAAGCTCAGCTCGTAATTCATTAAGCTCCACCCCTCGTTAAGGCGAGTTTAACACGGGGCTCTGTGCTGTGGGGGCGTGGCCACACAACTGTCAATCATTATGATTGACAACCAGTGAGCGCGGCTAATCCGGAGGGGGCGTGGCTAACC
>VWZD01002534.1:3298-107199 GCA_013396695.1 Sakesphorus luctuosus
GGTAAGGTCAAAGGCAAGAGGTCTTCTTTTGTATTCAAATTCTGCCTTAGCTTTTTAAAATTAAACCAGGGCAATGATCAGTTTTAATACAGCATCCAACCCACAAAGATAGAAAGATAAATCAGAAGGTGTGGTCAGAAAGCTCCACAACAAAAAGTTCCACAACACTGATTTAGAAATGAGACAGTGAAGATACAGCCCGAACACTCCAAACTATCAGGAATTACAACTAGCCTACCATCTGGAAACTGAGCCCTCATCTGAAGTAATTAAAAGCACCATATTAAAAACACTTACTTGAAAATGATAGTTGGTTTTTTTATAAAAAAAACATAAAACTTAACCCTAAAAAAGACTCCTTTAATCATATACATGACATACGCAGCAGCTTTTAAGCCCTAAAACTGGGACTAAAAGAAGGAATCTCCTGAAAGTAAAGAATGTCATCATATGGAAATCAAGAGTACTGAATGCAATTATTTGAGAAACAAAAAAAAGTAAGTAGCAAATCACTGTATGCACTGTTCAGCAACTATCTAGTGAAAGAATAGTTGACACTTCAAAAAACAGACCTTCTTGAAAGTCAGTGTAAACAGATTGCTACTACATTTCTTATGACAAATGACCAATTTCTTTCTGAATGTATAATCAGACTGCAATTCAGAACAAATTATTTCTCAGAAACTATTTGGGGAAAACCCCTCACATGCTCCATGTAGTCAATTTCACCTGTAGTATCACTGCATAGTTCAGCTCGTTGTTTAGTGAGTATCAGATTTACATCAGTGCAGCTTTACAGCTCATGACTGATTAAATGGTAAAAACATACAATCAAAAGCAATTAGAGGAAAAAAAAATCTGGTTGTTACCACACAATTTCTTTAACTTCAAATCATTTTAGAGCAAATGTCTAAACACAGGCAAGAAAATGTAACTCAGTCTTTTTTACTGTCACAATACTTCTAAATAATTTATGAAGTCAACGGAACAAACTCCTCTTTGCTCCTGTTTTCCCACAGCAATTCTGATTCAACAGACATTCAGAACAAGTGACTTCAATGGCTAAAGTCAGGCACAGTTTTAAAAAACTTGCCAAGGATATCAGTATACAGCATGCCTTCCCTCTCTCCCAACATAAATGCCTTACTTTCTCCAAAAACAACAAATAAAAAATAAATTAAAAATTCTCTTGTCACTCTTGTCTGTTGAAATGTCTTCCTTCTTCACTTGACTAACTCTCCCCACCTTGGTTCACCTCTCAAATTGTTTCATGAAAAAAGCAAAGAAATGTAAACAATGAAGATAAAACATTTCTGTTTCATTTTACTTAGAAGAATTTGGAATAAAAAAAGGAGTTTTTCTTTTATTTCCTTACCTGAATGAATTGATAGAAAAGGGAGCTCGCTTTATTGGACGTTGCTTAAGGGTAGTGAGGTTGACTTGTTTCATCACTGAGCATAAAACAAAAATGAAGATGGAAGTTTCTGGAATTCATCTATTGCACACGAAATATTTACATGACATTTTTTAAAATATTATGTAAATATATTATGTAAATATTTTTAAAATATTACTACACCCACTGTTGCTTGACAGGAATTCCTACTTAAAAAATTGAAAAATCACCATTTTCAATAAATGTTTCTAAATGCATTGTCATTTATATGAATTGGCAAAATGTGAAAATATGACACACATAAAATGTTTATTTTTAAAATATCCATCTGAAATTCAGCCCCAATTAATCACTGGCAAAACTTCTACTGACTTTAATAAGATGATAAAGAGTATTACTGCTATCCTTAATGTAAGTTTTCATGACCTACAGACAGTAACATAAAAATTGTTCTTTAATATTTGCTTTTAGTGCTTTTATTCGGGATGTAAACCAATTTTTTAAACCGACATTTCAACACAAATAACCATAAAAACTCCTTGTATTGTTACATACTACTTTACTGCCAGTACATTGCTGTTTTACCCAGTCACCACTTTCTGTATTTGAAATATTTAAAATTTGCGTATATTGGAATACATATTTACTTCCTTGATTTCCTATACTTAAACATATAGTCATTTGTAATTTAATCAAGAAATAAACAATCTACAAAATGGAAAAGCAACAACACAAAACAAACAAAAAAAAGGTTTTGGACAAAGAACAAATTACATTTGTAATTAGTTACATACATTAGAAACCTGTAATATTCAGTAACTTACAAGAACAACACAAGTGAGATCTTTACAATCTAACAGAAAATCCTTTTGCTTATCTCCTTGTGATTCTGAGAACAGACTTGGCTTCAGCTACCTCATGAATTATTATATCACTTTGATGCCAATATTTTGCAGCAAACTTCCTTCAT
Organism: Sakesphorus luctuosus; assembly: GCA_013396695.1. Classification (NCBI taxonomy): domain Eukaryota; kingdom Metazoa; phylum Chordata; class Aves; order Passeriformes; family Thamnophilidae; genus Sakesphorus; species Sakesphorus luctuosus. Next base: position 5,665 of record VWZD01002534.1, read on the forward strand.
AGCAACGTTTCTCATAGAGTCTCTGAATGCAAGAGGTGTTCCAAGCTTAGACGAAGTTGCACGTTAAAAACAAGTGGTCCAAACTTTCTGGTTTAATGCATGTATGCCACACACACACCACCTGCAGCTGAGGCAAGCAGCAGTAACATGAGGGAGTGCTACGAAACCAGACGTGCTGCTACATTAGAAAACTACACTAAAAAATGTAACAGGGCAGCTGCTTCTAAAAATTCATATGAACTTTCCTGTAAAGACAGCATTTTTGATTACATGTTTTTGCACTAGATATGAGGACAATAATTTCCTGAATGAACAAATATACTGGTACATCTGACCCTTTCCATTATTTATATTTACTCTGTGAAAAGATACATACTTGAAAAGTCCAGCATGTAGTCAAACTTTGCAGTCGTAAACGACAGAGAACCACGTGGGTTTGTTCGGAAACTCCTTTCAATGTCTTCACTGCTAATAGAGCAATGACTGTTTGAATCGCTCTTCAAAATAAAGGAAAAAGCACATTTAGATAAATCCAGCAATAGGTAAATCAGATGTATGTAAATCCACCACAGCCAATGTAACTTCATAGGAATTTACCTGAAACATATGCCATTTACCACACTCAGCCAAATAAAACCAGCCCCACTGGGTATCAGAGGTATCCATCTCTTCAACTGGACTTTCCATCTTTGCAAACACATCTTCTGATGGTCCTTGAAGCATTTCCTGAAATATTCACACACATACACAAAAAAAAAATAATTTGAGAAATTTATGAATAATCAAAATAAAGTGCACTTGCAACACTCACAAAACCCTGGCACGTGGAGGGGAGATCTGTTTTTTTTATTTTTTCAGAGAAAAATTCTCAATTTGCTACTTACCCAGTACTATCCTCTAAGTTAGTTCAACATCTCCAAAACTCTCTCAACTGTCTGTAAATTGTGCCAGTAAAGGCAACAGTTACAGGTTGTATCAGATCAAAGAGAGGTGCTACATTTCACACTGATGGTTGTAAGGACCAAGGCTATTCAATATATACAAAGGCTCTCGCTTAGATACTCCTCAGGAATGAGATGTTTGGGTTACATCCCACAGCTTCATGAACACATCTACTATATATACTCATCAACACTGAACAAATCAGACTGGATATCAAAAGTTGTAAGGAAAAAAAATTTAAAAGTAATACAAAGATTACAGTTATTTAATTGTGTGAGACCACAGTACATTTTCCTTCCACAATGATGAAGGACAGTTTCCCCCCATAACGCGCCCACTTAAAAATGACACAGCAAAATTACTGGTACTTCGTACTTGCATTTACAGAGAAGGTTCACACCAAAAGCCTGACTGGCTTCCAAACAAGCAATGGCTACCATAGTTCAGGTTCTGCAGTATGGAAAAGGATATAGCAGAGGTGTACAAAATCATGACAAAACCAAAGAGAGAATAAGGAATCACATTTTTATTCTGACAAATGGAGAAGACACCTACTGAAGGTTATAAATGTCAAGTTCAAAAAAAAGTGAAAGACAAACTTCATGAAGCAGAGGAATTCCTTTTCATAGTATGGTGTGGATGCTGCAAGTGGAAGTTCAAAAAGCAGCTGAACAAGTTCAAACCAACCAGAGCTGTGCCAGAATACTTTTAGAATTCCACTTGCACGTATTTCCTAACAAGTCAACCCTCTGCAACAACCTCCCAAAGGAAAAATTCCAAGTTGGGGGAAATCTTTCAGATAAAGAAGCTTACGCCACTGCCAGAAAAGGTCAGCAATTCATCTATTCTGTTTAACCAAAACACTTTGGCACTCTCCCAAAACATTTCCTCTATTTCTTCTTCCAAGAAGTGAAACAATAACCTCCAGCACACGTAAGTCAAACAATACTGGATGGTTCAGTTGTTTCCTGATCACTTCAGCCCAGAAAAAAATACAGTCCTGAAGAAGACAAATGCTGGAGACTACAAGTGTCACCTGGCCAGTGCTACTGGGGCAGGAGTGCAGGAGTGCAGGAGAGCAGAAGGCACTTCTAACACTGCTCTTCCCTTCCCCCTGTTTTTCCCAATCTAGCCTGCTGTGGTTGTTTGAAAAAACACTCCGAGATACCTCTTTGTGATAATAACTATTGACTGTATTCTAACTAAGCTCCAAAGGGTGTTCAGAAGAGAAGAATCAGAAGTGAGCCTCCACAACATCTCTAACTTGCAGAAACTGAGGGCAAACCTACTTTGGTACAAATGGAAGCCTGCTCAAGGCTACATACATGTATTGCTGCCACAAGTTCAAGCAGACCTACACTAAAGGTACGTCAACTGTGTGGAAAAAATATTTTGAAAGAGGTAAGAAAACCATTCTCCATTTCAGAGGGCATCTGCCAACATTTCTTTACTTCTTCTATCCCTCACAGCAATACAGTCAGAGAACCTACATTCATTTGGTGTTAAAATGGATGACAGTATTTGATGATAACCTTTCACCTTCAACTTGATTCTTTCTCTCAGGTAACTATTTGTCTATGTTCTGTCCTATAGAGAGAAGGCAGAGAGCCAGAGGTAGTCTACACTTCTTTAAAGCTAAGACAAAAGCAATTCGGGCTTTTATGGTAATGTTTAGTTACCTCATACTCCCACTAAAACGGCCAGACCTCAGCTCCATCCCAACTGCTAGTTCAGGGCCTTGACTCTGATCAATCAAATCAGTAACGCCTTTTGAACAAGAGAAAACGTGTCTTTCTTTGCAAGTGAGAACATGTCCTTACAAGCAGAGAGGCATGATTACCAGTGCCTGTCAACACAGTCCTCCCCAGCGGCAACCCAGCCTCCAGAATGAACCATTTACTAAGGAGACAGTTATTCCCACAGCTTTCAAAAATACTACATTCAATTCACATATATTTCCCTAGTCAAAAAGTCTATGGTAAAGCAGATAAATTCCAGGATAGTTTAGAAGCATTGAGGAATGACCTGAAGAAATGAATACGTAAAGCCATAAAATCAAGAGCTGCTTTCAAAGGTGACACAAATCCAAAATGCTGGAGGGAATTACTGATTAATTTAAAATCAAACGTACACCATTTATAAAGCACCAAGTAGCTTTTTTAGGCCTTACTAGCACTGTTTCCAGTGGTCCAGGGGATACCAGAACAGTTCAAATTAAACAAATTACTCTGGCAGGAAAAACATCCTCCTAAACATGATGAATGCTTGTTGTGTGCTGTGACTGAATGACCTTACTACTACTGGTAATGCATTGCTTCGTTTTTCTGGGTACTTTATGTTTGAATGATAAACATGTTTTAGTGTGGAGTCACAGAACAGTTTGGGCTGGAAGGGCACTTACAAGACCATCTAGTCCCCACACCTGTGCCATGGGCAGGAACACCTTCCCCTAGACCAGCTTGCTCAAAAGCTCCATCCAGCCTGGCCTTGAACAGTTCCACGGATCAGGCATCCACAGCTTCTCTGGGCAACCTGTTGCAGTGCCTTTCCACCCTCTTGGTAAAAAACACAATAGCATCCCAATGGGCTGCTCTTTCTGTTTCCACCTGGCATATCGTAGCTACAAATATCAACATGGAAAAGTTCCCTGCTGGGAACAAGAGCAGTGCTAAGCGATTCTCCGGCTCTTCCTTAGAGAACGCGACACCTGATTAGGGGGCTTGTTTGAGGTAAGCGTGCAGGGTCTGGGAGGTGAGGAGGAACACCACTAGCACCAGTGCGGGACACCAGGTGAAATGACAATGCCCTTCCCACCTGCGCCCCCACGCACCAGCTCTGTGCTGCCGAAGGCCACAGTCGCAGTCACACCCGCCATCGAACCCTCTAGAGCCGAGTCCATGGCAGCTCAAGGGCACGGCCGGGCACTCGGGCCGAGCGCAGCAGCACTACCATTGGGGCCGCAGGCCGCTCCCATACACACGGTGGCCAACGCCTCCCACCCCCTGTCGCACCCGGGCAGCTCGCTCGGCGACGGGGCGGGGCAGGGCGNGCCGCTCCGCTCCGGGCGCTTCCGTTACCGGCAGTAGGGAAGGGGCGGAGGCCGCGCCCCGCTGGCCGCGCGCCATTGGCCCGCCTGCGCCGGGTATGCAAATGACGGTGGAGGGGGCGGGGCCAGGTACGGGCAGGCCCGGGCCTGTCACAGCGCCCGGCACAGCCGCGGTCCTGGTACCACTTGTATTGGGACCGAGCGGGAGCAATTGGGCCAAGGCCCAATACACGTCTCAGTACCAACCCCAGTACCTGCACTGGTACCGAGTGGGACCAATACCAGTGCCTGGCAATCCCAGTACCTGTACTGGTACTGGGCAGTACCACTACCTGTGCGAGGCCCCCCAGGCCCAATATAAGTCTCAGTACCAACCCCAGTACCTGTATCAGTCCTGGTATCTGTACCAGTACTGACCAGTACCAACAGTAGCACCAGGCTCAGTTCAAGTCCCAGTCACAGTTGCAGTACCAGTACCAAGCCTGGTTCCAGTAGCAGTCCCAGTTCCAATACCAGCCACAGTACCTGCGCCAGGACCAGTATCACTCCCGGTTCCTGTACCAGTGCCAGGCCTGGTTTCCAGCCCCAGTCCCACTTCCAGTACCAGTTCCAGCCACAGTTCCACCCACAGTTCCAGTACTACTACCAGGCCCACTTCCTGTCCCAGGCCCAATTCCAGGCCCAATTGCAGTTCAGGTACCTATACCAGTATCTGCGCCAGTCCCAACCCCGGTACCTGTACCAGTACTGGTAACAGCTCCAGTACCAGTCCCTCATACCGACAGAGCCATGACAGCTCCCCCACTGCTCTGTACCCACCACCTGATCTTTTAGTGCTTTTGATTCTTGGCCTTAATAGCAATGGGCCTCTACTTTACCAAGAAATAGTTTTTGTAGTTATTAGTAATTTGGTAATACAACAGCCCATCCTTTTCCTGTGAAATACAACTCATCATTTTCACGTGAAACACACCCATACTTGAGCCTGTACCTGCATTAGGGCAGTCCCGTGGTGTAAAGGAGAACACTCTGAACTCCGAATCCCAAGGACCTTAGTTCGAGTCTCAGTGGGGACCATCCCCTGGCAGTTCAATGCCTCCCTGCCATCCCATCCCGTCACATCTCGGATGCTCAGCAGGGTCAGCCCCGGTTAGTATCGGGAGATGTGACAGTCCCGAGGACTTCCCTGTCACTGTCCAAGCTCGCTCGGCTGTGGCAGATGGACCTTAGGACTTAGATGGTGGGGCCAGTTCTGCGCACGCTGTGCCTCACCTAAAAAATCCACTGCACAGGCTGGAAGGGCACACCCACGTGGGGAGAGCCCTGCCCAAATCTTCGTGCGTGAAGTCTGGCCATACATACATGCATTCAGTTTTGCATGCACAGCATTTTAAGGAACTGATGCCATGTTGACACCAGGTGTGGCAGCAGCCATGGCAGGAGCCGTGACCATCACACCATGCACAGAGTGTGGTCACGCAGTGCAGGGAGGGCAGCAGCAAGAGCTGCAGCCTGTTGAGGGCACTCGGGGGCCATGGGCACTTCATGCGCCAATGAGGTCTGGAAGCACCAGCAGCAGCAGCTCTAGGACCAGTCAGAAGGACAGGACACAGTCATGACTGTAGCTCACTGTGTTGGGAATTAAAAACTGTTCACATTTTGGTCTGTGTTTTTGCCATTGCCACCTGTGAAAAGATTTATCCTTTTCTTGCCAAATTCTAGGGAACAAAAGCTGATACAGTGAAACTTTCATCTTTGAAGACAGACTTTGCATAAACTACAGTTACTTGGGACTCTCCTATTGGTTGGATAGCCTTGGAAGGAAAGCTGAACAAGGAGGAAGAGAGGGAAGAAAGAAAGAGTGAGCGAGAGTGAGCAGCAGGGTCTGTGACCTCTTCCCAGGGGGGTGGAGGCCTCATCCCCCCAGGTAGACGTCTCCAGGAGGCCCAATAAAAAAGGTGAGAGGGCTCGTGCTCTTGGCGTTGGTTGTTCTTTCCCCAAAAAGACAGCAGGGACACCTGCTGCCTGCCAATGCTTAGAAGATGTAGCTCCTGCCTTTGGGGGAGTGTCCTGAGTTGGTAAAACAACCTTACGTGAGTAACTCTTTGGTGAGTGAGGTGCTTACACGTTTGGGCTTATTGCTTTAGTCTCCCTCCTTCTCTCTCCCTTCCCTTTGGGTTCTTGCTATTCGGTCACTCTTGTTAATAAAAATACTGGGTTTTTTCTGAACTCTCTATGGTGCTCAGGCTCATTTTTCCAGCAACCGTAGAACCACCCTATTACACTCACCCCAGTCTTTTGGTGCAGATAGTCTAGGAGGGGAGCAGCTGAGCCGAAGAGCAGGTGGTGACACTGCTGTGTCAGTCTGCAGTCAGCCAGCAGCCTGGTGACTTCAAAGAAACACGCAGTCGCCATACATCTGTGCAGCCACTGGAACACATCTGCAGCAAAGGATTTTTGTTGAGCAGCATGCAAAAAACAACACAAGTGGACTGAAAATGTGTTTTGCAAATTCTGAAGGAGTGTCAGGAAGGATATGTATCCAGATTCTGGCCATGCTGACCTTGCCTCTGAGTACAGAGTTGGAAAGGATTATTTTTCTGAGTTAAAAAGTTAAGCAGCAGCCTGTGGTGGTATTTTACTGGCATGAATATGATGCTTCTGGAATAAAGGATTTCTCTGGAAGTAGAGACATTTTCTTTCAGCCATGATATTTGCATTGACATTGTTGGAAAGCATGTGAAGATTGTGTGGATGTATCCTGCCTGTCCTGCCTTTCTGTATGAATCTATACATAGGTAAGCATAGAGGTAAGGGAGGATTCTGTCACTGCCTTAGCTGATGAATGTCTGTTGAACATCTTTTCTTGCTTGAAAAGATGCTGGCAATGCTATTTGTTTAACGTGGGCCTCTTTGAGTCATCTACTTCTATTTTTATTACTGCCTGTTGTGTATTTTTTAAATAAGGGTCAGGTTTTTTGTAGAATTTGTGTAAGTGGATCTGAAGTTACATTAGCACAACACACAGTTTTCTATCAGACAAAATTTTAAAGAGGTTTCTGCTGCTATGCCTTGAAGCATGGGATAGACTTGAGATTTATGTTGTGTGTTTTCCCATTTTTTGTGTTTAGATTGATAATTAATAATGGAGCATAAGCCTTTCTTAAGATAAAAGTATCTTCATTACAGAAAAAACATAGCTTGTTAGAGTGACTGTATTCTCAGGAAGCTACATGCTAATGCCAGACTCTATAGCAACAACAACTTAAAAACCTTTAAAATCCAAAGATTTTAGTGGATATCTTACATATTGTGTGCAGTCTAATATCCTGTTTGGAGAAGACATAATTACATTAATTGATTCTCATCAGCCTCTACTTCAAGCAACAAAAAGGCTGAAACTGGAGAGATTTGGCCACATAATGTGAGTTACAAATGGTCTATTTGACCATTCTTTCAGGGAAAGGTTAAATGAAAGCAAAAGAGAGAACTCCCTGGTGCTGCCTGGTACATAAATGGTAGGATGATAGAAGGATCTAGGTTTGAAAGGACTCAGGAAGTTCTTCAATCCAATCTTCGTACAAAAGCAGGCCTAACTTCAAATCTAGATTAGATTGCTCAATTCCTCATCCAGCCTTTTTTTATTTTTTCCTCCAGGCATGTCTGCTAAACTGTTTTCAGGGATAAGAAGTTTTTTCCTTCTGTCCATCGAGCCAGAATTTCTTGTGTTACAATTTGTGCACATTGACTCTCACCTTTCAGTGTAAGCCTGTGAGGTGAGATCCCCCAGTCTTCCTTATGATTCCTTTACTTGGGCAGGAAAATAACAGGTACAGTGTCTCCAAGCTGCTGAAAAACAGCTGAAGGAGTGGTAAATTACAGTCAGTACCTTTCTTGTGTATACAGGCTGAGAGAGTTGGGGCTCTTCAGCCTAGAGAAGTGGCAGTTTCAAGGAGACCTCACTGTGGCCTTTCAGTACTTAAAGGGGGCTTATAAAGAAGGATAGAACTTTTTACATGGGCATGCAGTGATAAGATGTGGGGGAATGGTTTTAAATCGAAAGAGGGCAGCTTTAGATTATATGTTAGAAAGAAAATCTGTATTGTGAGGGTGGTGAAGCTCTAGAAAACGTTGCCCAGAGAAGTTATGGATGCCCCATCTGTGGAAGTGTTCAAGGCCAGGTTGGATGGGGCTCTGAGCAACCTTGTCTAGTGTAAGGTGCCCCTGTCCATGACAGGGGAGTTGGAACTAGATGAACTTTAAGGTCCCTTCCATCCCAAACCATTCTGTGATTACATGGGCTTGCACAACCTCCTGTTTAAGTCAGGGTCAGCTATGAGCTCAGGTAATTTTATTCAGGACTGTATCCACTGAGGTCTTGAAACCTACAAGGACACAGACTGTGCAGCCTCTCTGGCCAACCTCTTCCACCACTTGATACTTGACTCTCATCGTAGTGAAGAAATTTTCCCTATATCTTCTCGTTACAGCTTAAGCCTTCTGCCTCCTCCTATCACCATGCACTACTGTGAAGAGCCTGGCCTGGTCTTCTGCTCAACCTCAGTACGTACTGGAAGATTGCAGTTAGCTGCTCCCACCCAAGCCTTCTCCGTGCCAAACAAGTCCATGTCCTCACAGGGCAAGTGCTCCAGCCTCCTGAATGTCAATGGTGGACCTCTGCTGAAATTGCTTCCGTTGTTCAGTGCCTTTCTTGTACTGATGGGCCCCAAACTGGATGCAATATTTTAGATGGGGTTAATACATCCTAGTATTCCTTTCCTTTGTGATACTGGGTAGTTTCCTGCTATTTTGTAGACAAAGTTGCAGTTGTCCTACACTGCCTCCAGGGCACGCTGTGGGATCACATCCGACTTTGCATCCACCAGGATCACGACACTTTTCAGAATAGCTGCTCACCAGGTAGTCATTTCCTAACCTGCATTGTTGCCAGGAGTTATTTCTTCCCAGGTACAGAACTTTGCTTTTGTCCATACTCAGTTTTATAAGGTTCCTCTGTCGCCATTCCTTCAGCTTGTCTGTGTCCCTCTAAAGAGATGCTCTCTGCCCTTGAGTGTATCAAGGATAAGGCAAGGAAGGTAAACTGCCATTATACATTCTCTGAAAGGAAAAAGTGGGTGATTCTTTGGTATTTGCCATTTCATAGCAGATTAATTTTTAATAATCAATGTAATGATGCATGCATACAATGGAATGATAACGTAAATGAGAATAAAATATAATTCTGCCAACAGTAACTGAAAATAAGCAGAAACCAAACAGAACAACCAAGGAAAGAGTGAAATATAATTATTCCATGCCCAAAAAGTCCTGCAACAATACAATGACTGTGCCATTAAAATAAAATATTGATACTGTTTTGCCACTTTTCAGAAAACTGTAAGGTTTTGTCATGGGCATATGTATTGCAGTATAAAGGAAATTGTAGGATGCATGTGAAGTCTGTGGTATCCACAAACTTGTGAACTCACAAATACAGTTGTTCAGAGGCAAGAGAAGAGAATGAGGAAATACTCTACTTATTGCAAAGCATCACATCTGAAGGCAATGGCTGTTCACGTCAAATATGGCATTGGTCTTGAGATGTGGAAGAAGCTGTAGAAGCAAATCATTATGCATTCTTTCCTTGAAAGTCTACGTTGTCTTGATTTGTTGTTCAAGGAGCTGTTAGATGTGTCAAGTTATCTTTCTTAACCTGACTCACCTGCACCCTTCTGTTTTCTAGAAGGTATTCTAGCCCTGTTCTTGCTGTGCTTTCCCCAGTTATGCCTATTTTGCACTCTCTGGGAAATGGAAAAGGTCTGGGAATATCTCAGTATTTCAATGCTTTTTTTTTCTTTTCTGATACTGCCTGAAAACCATGGTCCCAAGCCTACCTGTTCTACACCATATTAAATGAGAACACAACCCACAGCCAAGAGTCTTCCTTGTCTCCTTTTGCTTTTCTTTCATATTCCTAGATGTTATTTTTTCCCCTGATACCCAATACTCTCATACCCAATACTTTACTATTATTTGGTTCCTTAGAATTGCCAGTTGCCTTTTTGTCTCCTTTTATAGGTAGATTGGGCTCCAGCATCTCAGCTTGGGTTTTTTGTTGGTTTGTTTGGGTTTTGTTTTATTTGAGGAGCGGTCCAGGAAGTTCCCAAATCTTAAACTGACATTAAGAGATTGTAAATGTACATCGATGCAGTTGTAGCAGCAGGAGAAAGACAGAGAGCTTTTTGTTTGTTTGTTTTTCTCTAGAAAAGGACATAGGAAATCCATAGGCAATGAGAACACTTTGATACCTGCACTCATTTTGGACTCCTATCTTTTCTAGGCTAGCACAACCATGTATCCCTAACTGCAGCATTGCATAATGACATCAAGGCCTGGGCCAAACAGCCAAAACAGTCAGAGAATAAGATAACCTCAAAAACAGTGAGCCTGCCAGCACCTGCACAATTTCTCAGAGATGACAGATAAAATGGGGTGGGCTGTTTCTTACTGATCCTGCAGTGCTGCTCCCTCTAATGACTAAACTTCACTCATCCCACTACTTCCCTTACTACGAGTAGCATGTATAGTCCTTCTGTGCTGCTATGTACATGTCATGCCTGCACTTGACTCCATCAGCCTAAGATTTCAATGTAAACATACAGTTCTACACACAGAGAAAGAAAAGACTTACCCATATCCTGATGCATTCCTTTCCCACCATTCATTGCAACATAGGAAAGAATTCAGGGATTATTTGCAACCTTGTTCAATGGCTTGAGATGGCATTCCTGTTCACCTCCTAGTGAATAACACTCATGTAGGCAATGACTTCTCTGTCTGCCCCCTGTGCTGTCCTGGACTATCTCTGAGGAGAGAAAAGCATTTGCAGAGTACTTTTGTGCCCAGTTACATTAGGCAGTAGAAACAACTGAAGTTTCAGTAGTTTCTTGTGTCTGAGCAAGAGTGGGATGATCAGAGACAATGCCACACTGCAAACTGTGGGTCCGGGAGACTATGGTTGTCTGGGAAGCTTGGAGAGCATAGTCATCCATACGAGGAAAAGGCAAAATTACATTCCACATCTCTCTGAGTCCTCATGGTGTTTGTATCTACCAAGTGACATTTAAGAGTGTACTAGGGTCTGGCTGGGTTAGTGTTAATTTTCTTGGTAGCAAGTTGTAGGGTGCTGCAATTTGGATTTGTGGCTAAAACAGCCCTGATAACACACCTGTGTTTTGGCTATTGCTGAGCAGTGCTTGTGAAGCATCAAGGCTTTCTCTTTGTCCCACTGAGATCCTCTTAGGGGTATGAAAAAATCTGGAGGGGACACAAGCAAGACAGGTGACCCAAATAATATTGTGTGCTCTATAACATCATATACAGTAACGGAATTGAGGAGAGAGTAATTATGGGAAGGTAACCATTGCTCAGACACTGGCTATGGCCGTCACTCTAATTTTGCATCACATTCCCCCCCTCGTTTTTGCTCTCCCCACCCTGCTGTGGTTTTGTGAGAGGAGTGAGTGAGATATGGTGTAGTGCTTAGCTGTGGGTGAGGGTCAACCTGCCACAAAGTGAGAAAAGAAAACCTTCAGAGTCTCTCTGCTGTACACACAGTCAGGCTTCCACACAGCTACAGCACATATGTGCGCACATATGTCCATCCCAGCATCTGCTCTAATGCAGTCACTCACCACCTCCCTGTTCACCCCAGGACAACACCAATGCTGCCAGTTGCCAAGAGATGCATTGCAGCCAGCTGAATCTGAACCAAACCTGAGCCAGCACTGTGACACTGGTTGGAAACTTCTTTCTACAGGGTACAGAGGCACCTATCTGCTGACCTTGCTTGCTACCTCATGTGACGTGTTGACTGGGGGAAGTTGAACTTGAGGCTATTGCAGAGAGCACCAAAGCATGTCTGACCTTTGGCCTGTTTCCCTCTCCTGCTCATCCATATGTGCACCAATGATACTGTCAAGGGACACCTTAGCAAACCAAGGGTGGCTACAGAGCACTGGAGCCCAGGTGCTGTTCTCCTTGGTCCTGGCAGTGGAAAGGCAAGGCATGGGTGGTGGGCCCCCAATCCATGGGTTAACACCTGACCATACAGCCAGAGTTGCAGACAGAGCTTTGGCTTTTATGACAGTGGATCTCTGCTTTGAGGAACAAGGGCAAGAGCATGTTTTCCAACAGGCTTTCCAGCCTAGCTTGGAGGGCTTGCCCTAAGCATACTCTGCATGCACTGGGATTCCTCTAGTCTTTCTCATACTTCTGTGGCCCTCCAGTGGTACTGTGTGATCTCCTTGGACTCTTTTAACATCTGCTTCTTACTTGATCTCTGTGAGGCTACGCTCTACTTTCTCAGCATTCTTTCAGTCTTTTTGCTGTACCTTTTCACCTCTTTAAGGCTACTGTATGATCTCTGTGTCTCTTTCTTGTCTACTTTTTTCCACCTTTCTGAGGCTAATCTTTGTTATGCATCACATTTGCAGGTTTTGTGTCTTCTCTGAGGTTCTTTTCAGGCTCCTTTCTAGTCTCTAAGGCACTGCAAGGCTTCTCTGTTCTCTGTGACTCTTTCAACCTTTCCACTTTCCCTAGCTTCTCCAAAACTGCTATGGCTCCCTTTCAGTTTCTTCTTTCCTCTTACTGAAATTACTTTGGAGCACTTTCAGTCCTTCTGCTTGTTTTGTACCCGTGCTACCCCTTGGCCCCCCTTTCTGACATTAGACTGAGTTTCCTGGGACTGTTTTAGTCTTCATCAAAGGTTATGACATCTCAGCAGTTACTCTTCTTTCTCCTGGGACTTTTTCAGCCTTCCTACTTGTTTCTTCCCTTCTTCAGGATATTCTCTGTTGCTTTTTTAGCCTCTCTCCTCTCTTAGCAGATGCAGGTACACATTCCTAGTACACCTGCAGAATCTCTGATACTTTCTTGTTATTGTCAAGGTCTCCTGTGCATTCATCATAGTTCTTTCTGGCTTTCACTAGTTGCTTTGTCTCTTTGAGGCTTCTTTGTGTTCTCTGAGTCTTTTACAGATTTTGGCTATTTTTCCTTCTTTGATGCTACTCTTTGGGGCACTTTCAATCCTTCTTCCTTCCCCTTTTTTTTTTTTTTGTTCTTGAGACCACTCTACTGAGTACTCTGGAACTCCTTTAATAGTTCTGATACTTTGTTGTTAACACTGAGCTTCTTCTGTATTCTCTGGAGGATACTTTGCCTTATCTCTTTCTTTCTTGGCCTCTTTGACATTGCTACATTTTGTTTCCTTGAGCACTTACAGACTTTCTTCCCTTTCCTGAGGCTAGTTTATGTACTCTGAATCTCTTTCAGACTCTGTTGCTTTGTTCCTTTCTGCTTGGCTCCACTGTTTCATCTGGTGATCTTTCAGCCCATCTTCTACTTTCCTGGCATTTGGAAGGCTATTCTGCAATCTTTCTGTATCTGAGTGTTAACAAATTTTCACATTTTGTCTGAGACTTCTCAGTGTCATCTGGATGTCTTTCAAGCTCTCTGCTACTTTGTCCTCTCTTCAGCTATTCTATATTTTCTGGGACACATGCAATTTCTTTCCTATATTACCAGGCTCTCAAAACTATTTTTCCATTCTTTGGGGATTTTTCACTTATTTCTGTTCCATTAGAGTATTGTTTTGAAGGATGAGAGAGGATGGAGGGGGAGGAGGGGAATCTTTTTAGAGATGCAACAGCTTCAAGAACTCTGTATTTCAACTGCAGTGGAGCTAGAATAGATCTCCCTGAGTCACCTTTTTAAGTTTGGGCGGGTTTTTGTCCCTTTTTGGTTTTGGTGGTGGGGTTAGGAGACAAATGAGCTCAAAGAGGCACCTTTTAAAAAATCCTTTATTTTTATATCATCCTAGTAAAAATCTTTTATATAAAGGCGAAAGTAGGTATTGCATAGAAGAAACACTGGTGCAAACATCACCCGGTGGGAATGGCATGTTGTTTCTTAGTGTCTACTATCTACTGCACAACAGATGGCTAGCCCACAGCCAGACATCTCCAGGTTTCCCCATGCCAGCTACAGGATGAAGCTGCTCAACTCTATGGAAAGAAGTTACATCAGAATTATGTGTGGCCTATTCCATGCTGCTCCCAAGAACCATCTACTGGGAAAACACCCTTTACCTCTTTGCCTTTTCCATGCCTGACCAATAGTTGCCCAAGAAAGACCACGAAGATCAGTTTGGCTGCCCTCTGCTTGCACCCTTCCTGTGTGTGAGTTTGTATTTCATGCATACAAATGGGGAGTGGACACAGGATAGAAGAGTTGTCCTAAAGTGACCATAGTCCAGGAACTCAATGCATGGCATATCCAAGGCATCTTCTGTCATCCTGGAGACATTTTTGTATCATCTTACATGCTACTTAGCCATGGGCACATTTTTTTGAGCACCTTCCACGTGAGCTTCCTGTGACTAACAGCCTTGGTACATCCAGGAGGGAACAGAATTCAGGGCTAACACTTCATCAGCTTTCAGGTTGAGGTTCTTCAGGCAGTTCTCCTGTTTTGTCTCTGCTTAAGTTCTATTACAGCTTCCAAGCATGAAGGATAGTAAGACAGTAGGTATGCTACAGTCTGAAGGAACACTCAGAGAAACAGCACTTTCACAGACTTGAACTGTGCTTTCATGAATTAGAGATACAGAGAGGTATGCATTTATACAAATCAATATTTGTGTATATTAAAGATACTTTTACTCAGTATCAGTTTTTATTTAAAAACATGCTAAAAACTTAGAGTTAAATAATCAGAGTGACATTTGGGGAAAACACACAGACAGCCACCCACCAGCATAAGCAAAAAAAGTGCATACATACATGAGCCAAAGCTCCCTTTGACCATTTTGCAGGGCAGTTAGTGCCTTCTCTGACAAACTGACTGATGCAGCCTCACAATTTCCAGAGCTGTTTTTTGCTGCCTGGAAAATGGTGTTACTTTCTGCGCCTTTGAGGATGTCTGTCATCACCTCCCACATCAGAGAGTCAGCTAGAGACACAAATCAGTCCTGCTTTTGACTCCTCTCCTGTTGGTGGCTTCATAGAGATGAATACATGAAGCTCATGTAACTATCTCACTTAATACTGTGCTTAAAATGCCAAAAGTAGTCATTAAAAAAAGATTTCAGGATCTATGCTGCTAGATCATGAAATGGAATGAAGCATTCTAGAAAAATAAGTTTGGATGGAAGGCAAAGTAGCTGAGTTTGCAACTACACATTTCATCTCTGAGTTACTCATAAACATTTTTTATTTCCTTATTACTTTCACTAATATATTTTACCATTTTTGTACAAAAAACTGACTGCAGATTAAAATTCAAGATGCGGCAAGTACCACTGTGTGATCCCAAAGGACAGAGATGATGCTCCTGCTCAGCCTTGCACCCTGCTCTTTTTAAGCACCAGAGAAAGCTAGAGAAAGCTAAGCACTTCTGCCCAAAGGGAGAATGCAGTGGAGCCACCAGATGAAAATCATTCTGTCTTTTCTTGCAAAAATGGGAACGCATCTTAGCAACTTTGGATACAGTCTTACATGTAGCAGCAAATACACTGGGCATCAGAGCCCCTTCTTCAACATGGAACAGCCATCTCCAGTGAGGCTCAGATGCTCCTGGTCCCAATTTTTGTTAGAAATGGAAGTAAAACTGGATTCAGTTTCTGTGCTTTCCCTCTGCTTCTTCCCTGACTCCTTCAAGGGTTATCCAAGTGAAACAGCTGAACCCCTATGGCCTTGTCTGCTTCAGTGGGAAACAGGAGCCCTGTGGAACTTTGGGCATTGTGCTCATATGGGCAAGGACTGTGCTCTAAGAATAGTAACCTTCTTCACTGCAACACCTAAATTCATCTCTATCTCCCACACATTCACACTCCTTCCTGTCACACTGATTTCATAGGAACTCAAAAAAGTGACACATAGGTCACACAAAACACTGTTGTTTGCTGCCAGATGTACAGATGAATGCAGGACTTACTAGGAAGACAAACAAGGGACTAAAACTTTCTGGATATAAATTGGCTCAACAGCTATTTCAGCCCACAAAGAAAACATAGGCTGAATGATACAATGAAAATTATATCTTTTTAGAGGTTGAAGTATAAATATTCAGACTGGACATTAAGAGGAACTTATTTACCAAAGGAATAGTTTGACATGGCATGGCTCTGAAAGGCACAAAATCTCCATCCTCTATAGGTTCTGAAACTTAGCCCAATAATGTCATAGTGAACCCCATCTCACATACGTGTCAGTATCTCTTTGAGAGTGACATTAGATGAGACAACCTCTGAAGGTCACTTCTCACAGCTGCTAATGCAAAAAACTGTTTTTTCAGAGCTGAGTCAAGCCCCGACTACAGTTTAGTCAGAACATCCTCCAATGTCTGAGCCTTTCCTTCTTCCTTCACAAAACATCAAAAATCTGGAACAAAGGGTAAATGGAGGCTCCTTGCAATGAAGAAGCATTCAAGGTAGAGAAATTTCTGTTTGAGTTTTTTAACAGGAATATGGGTAAAAATATGCATTGAGTAAACTACCCCAGTGGATGGATTTGGCAACCTGTCAGCAGCTTCTGTGTTGAAGGTGTGACAACATATACCATCTCTGAGTGCTGTTTTGGAAATTGCCCCTTTCCTGCATTGTCTGGTCACCTTTAATCAAACCACCTTTTCTAGCTCAGGGAGACAGCTGTCTTTAGCCTGAGGAAACCCCTACAACAAAGGGTATGGCATGACACTGTTGCCATCAAATTGCCGTCCCCTTCCTTCACATCCAGCAGCATGCCATGCCTTGGGCAACCTATTTGAAGCAGACAACACAATCCGTGAAGCCTGCTGCCAGTAGGTCAGACTGCAATCTCTCTCCTTTGTGTTAGCAGTAACTTGCTTAGTCAGTACTTTTAGCTTTCAAAGTAGCATGACATCAAAGCAGCCAGGCACTGCTTTGAGTGAGTAAAGGCATTGGAAATTTTGCCTCACAGAAGTAGGAGGCTTATCATCTCATCCAATAAGAAGGCTTTGCATTCCATCTGAGGAAAGAGTCTCTGATTTTAAAGGAAACACCTTTGTTACAGTAAGGGCATCAAGGCCCTGATAAAGGAAGATGATGCCTCCTGGTGGACTTGAGAAAACTCATGTCTTTGCCCGCACCAACTGCCAACTTTGAAAAACATGTCCTCTTGAGATCGCACAGTGGTTCCCAAAGTAATGTACAATAAATGTGTAAAACTCAAAACAGTAAGAAGTTATAAGTCAGGCAACTAAATTCTAAGCTATATCCATCATAATAATCATCATCATCATTATCATTATCATAATAAAAAAGTATACACCGTAAGGTACAAGAAGCTGCAAAGCAAAGCAGCTCCAATTCCTAGGACTCTCAGTTAGAGTGGCTTTTCTGAGTCTTCCAGTAAATTGGACATAAGGGTTGAAAACTTAATGGAAGACTTTGAAGAATTCTCCCTTGAAGTCGAACACACGTAATTTTTGCACATATAGCATGGATTAGTAGAGCAAAATATTTTCTTAAGTTAAGAAACATTCTTAGAGCAGATCTATGATTTCGTGTAGAAAATCCATTTGTTTGGCGGGGTTTCCCCCTCTTTGGCAAATAAATGGCAAATGTGAAACAGAAAAAAAAAGAGTCAAATAAGTTGTGATAATAACTGGACAAGTAACAACAAAGTGGATCGGTCAATGGGACGGATTCCCTCAGCAGGGCTAAGTGTGATGCTCCTTGTAGTCATTCCTTGTGTTCATTTTTATGATGAGACAGAAGAGTTGATGTGATAATGTTTCAGAGGCTTTAGGCATCATATTTTTTTCCAGTCCTGTGAATCTGCTGGAAGAGTGTCATGGAGAAGGCCATGCCAAGAATCTAAAAGAAAACAAACAATAAGGGCTTTAGTATAGGAAGCCTGCCAAAACTGCACTGCTGACCTGTGTTCATGGCCCAGCTGTAGTTTTAACAGTCATTCTACACTAACCATATTTCTCATGTTTCAACACTGAGCAGTAAACTTGAATGTATCTTGTTCAGGCACACAGTGATGTCCAGAGTTGTATCTGTCAGCACACAGATGGAGGGAAAAACCTCTCAGGGCTCTTTGTCATATGTGCAACAATTTTTCAGAATCAATACATAAGAGTCACTCTTCCCTTTGACCCAACAACTTGTGCTTGTTTAACCAGTTAACTGTGACTGAAAATATAAGATTCAGGTATTCTCCTTCAAAAGTATAGCAGTGAGAGAATCATAGAGTATCATGAGCTGGAAGGGACCCACAAAAATCACTGAGTCCAGCTCCTGGCCCTGCACAGGACAACTCAGAAATCAGACCATGTGCTTGAGATCATTGTCCAAATGCTTCCTGAATTCTGGAAGGCTTTGTGCCATGACCACTTCTCTGGAACAGGAATCCTCCATTTCTTTTTTTAAAACATGTTGACCTACTCTATTCAGTGGCCATAACTTGAGTCATTTTGGTAATTTCTAGAACTTGCTTCCAAAATCAAAGAACAGCCCCAAGGCTGTTCCCTAAGGGACAGTGTAACAAACAGCTAAATATGGGAATTCCAAAGGGGTACTCTGAAGTCAAAACACAGGTAAGCAAAACTCCACTGCAGCATGTCACCTTTGCAGGACTCACTACTGACCTGCTTCCTTTCTGAGCAGATGGCCTTAAATGAACTCTTAAATCTGACATTATTGAAATAATATTCCAACTCAAAGCAGTTGAGCATCACTTTTCACACAGGACAATCAAGAATGTTGACAGCAAATCAAAGCCATGCTGACAAACATTGTACCAGTATTACCTGCATTATGAGGATGCACATCCCAATCGAACCAAGGACATGCTTATTGTCATCAAACCAGGACATAACTCTCTCATAACATCCCTGAAATGATGAAAGATGAAAATTAAGACCACAAGGTCATATTTTCCTTCATGTGCATTCCCTCTATTTTCTCCATTCCCACCCCTACCTAAGACCTGACCTGGGCAAAGAGAGCCTTACCGTTTTCCACACTAATTCAGTGGAGTTCCTTCCACAGTCTTGGGAGTTTTCTGTACAACATCGGTCTGGAACAGTGTTTTCTCCCAGGACTGGGTACCAATCTGTAAAGTCGTTCACACCACAGCATTTCATCTGTGCAAAAGTAAATGATTAATAAACTAGGACAATTTGTGAATTATGCACAATCACAAACTTTTACTTCCACTAAACCACTCTGTATTTTGCAAAGGGCTGCCACAAGACTTTTGCAGTTTTGAAGTGTTCTGCAGTCTCTGATCACTAAAAGCAAATACTTAAAAACACAAAGAACAAACGAAACCAAAGAAAATATATGGTTCCATGCCCAAGGTGCGTTGGTCTTCTTGTCACAGAGACATAAGCCCAAACGCAAAACACAAGGTAACCTGCCCACAGCTGCTAACAACAAAAGCCTGCCAAAGTTTCAGTTCCACCGGTGCAGGTTTTGCTGCCACTCTGCTGTTTCAGATCATCTCTATGCCTGTGATAGGCACAGAGATTCTCAGACAGGTGAGTGTCTTTCACCTTACAGAGTATACTTTGATCCTGAGTTTCACAGAACTCCCTGGATGTTCAAGACCACAAAATCAGAAACCAAAACCTGCATTAGCCATCTTTTACACATGGCATGAATTCCATACTTAACAAACTGTAGCAGGCTTGGTGAGCAAATAGTTTTGGTTTGGTTTTTTGGTTGTTTTTTTTTTTAATTGAGAAAATATATTACCTCTGCTTGAATGATATTCCATGCATTTTTCAGTCCAACATTATTTTCTGAATTGTATAGCTTCATACCTTCCTTCAAATCCTTCTTTGCACTCTCACTGACCTGCACCATATAAAAGATAAAGTCAATTCTGTTCAGAGGAAAGGACCAAATGGTACAGACACACATCTAGAACACCCGCCTCTTAACTTCTCTCACCATAAACTTAACGTGGGTAGAAAAGCTTCAAGACTCTCTCAAGTCAGTGAGATCTTTAAGCACCTGCCAAAGTGTAGTCTCTCCCTCGGATTGCAAATTACTGGATTAATTCTCTTGTGATAGGAGACCTCTGTGAAGAGTCCATCACAGAGTAATCATCTGATTCAAGGTAACTGAACATGAACAGCATGAATCTGCTGAGCTTACTGTAGATAAAACAGCTGTTGGCACTATTCCACAGCAGCCTCTTCTGCCTGTAACCTATGGCCTACTTTAATTTGCTTATATCATAAAACCAGAGTCCCAGCCTCCTAACCCTAACAGAGTTATTCTTGCATGGGTTCTGGGTTCTGGCAGGCCATAATAAATAGCCAATACAAAATCTACTTAAAAGAGACATTATTGTTGTTCTCCATGTGGGAATAGGCTTGTAGGATTTATGATTTTCAACTGTGCTCTTCTTTCTTTAGAGGATAAAGTTGGAGTGCTTAACAGGAAATCTGAGCTGTCTCATTTCTTGCAAAAATTTCAGTCTGAGCCTGAGTCCTAGGTGCAGGTAGAGAGGCACCTTGCCTCTGACAGTAG
Organism: Sakesphorus luctuosus; assembly: GCA_013396695.1. Classification (NCBI taxonomy): domain Eukaryota; kingdom Metazoa; phylum Chordata; class Aves; order Passeriformes; family Thamnophilidae; genus Sakesphorus; species Sakesphorus luctuosus. The sequence goes on from VWZD01002534.1 coordinate 26,223, forward strand.
TGATCTGGCAGCAAAGAAATAATTATGGTCCTGGCATGAAGGTCAACTATATTGTAAGATCTGTTTCATCCCTTTTTGACATCCCAGTCAAAATCAGAATTCACCTCAGCTCCCCGAAAGTAGCAGGCATCATAGTGACAACCTGAGAACAGATAAAGGTCTGGTAGGAGCTGTGTTAAAGTAAGTCTGGACATGCTTATACCGTCAGGTTCTGCCCTGTGTTTAACAGAGTTCTGCAGTTCTCCAGGCACTTTTCCAGTCTTATGTATATAATGGGACAGCCAGTTGTGCCTACTTCACTTAGTCTCTATGAGATAGCAGATTCTTACAGATGAGAAGCTGCCTCTTGATCAATTTTGCACTCTTGCCAAACTTCCTGGGACTGCCTAGTCAAATGAGACAACTGGTGGCATCTGGAATAATATGCAAATATCCCATGGCTCTCTCCTCCAGTCCTGTTCCAAGAGTTGCCCCTAAGAAGCCAACCAGGTTTTAAGTAGGACCTCCCACAACTCAGGTCTGCATGAGGATCAGCTTTTTGCAGACATTAAACAGCTGTGTTGAAGGCTATCTAAGATTTTCAAAGAAGACTAAAAAGGAGGCCCTGGACCATGGTCTTATTTCAAGGATTTCTCTCCTGCTTGCTCTCCTCCTCACTTCCCCCTCCCCCTTCAGAAGCAGCTTACAGAAAACACCCAAGATTTCAAGGTTAAACCTTCACCAAACTGAAGATCAAGGGGAACACAAATACCTCTATCAAACAAAAACAAACTGAACCTGGTTTAAATGCTAGTACAGATAATTAATCTATATGGCATATTTGCTTACCTTGTCCATATACACAAAGAACAAAATGAGTAATATCAGCTCAGCCAGGAGAATTACCAGCAAAACGATGAAAAACTAGAACAAAGAAAAAACAGACAATGTATACACACTTGCCAACTAGAGAGCAAAGCTGGAGCTGCTAGAAACTATCAAGACTATGGGCCTTATCCTCTAAACCTTTCCTCTATTGCCAAAACCATGCAAGTCTGATTTCAAACTATTCAGGCTTATAGATACTATATCGCCACTAAAGCTTCTGATGGTCTTGCCATCAATGAGGAAATTCACTGTCAAGCATTCTCAAAATCTTTGTGTTTGGCCTACTACCAGTTTGCAGGTTTCAGCCGTGCTTTTGTCTTGCTCCTTTTGACTGCTGGTCACAGCACATAGCCCTCTTTCCTTCACACAAACTACGGAACAGATGCTGACCCCCTTACCACAAAGATCAATGTGATGTGCCTCAGAAGTGATTCACTGGCAGGTGGGCTTTAACCACATCTAACTGTGGAATAGTAATTATATTACTCAGCACTTCTTCCCAACTCTTTGTATCTGAAATCTCTCTCTGCAGGGGCATCCAAAGTGTGAGTTCTAGTAGTTTCTCACTACTTTTCATGCTCACTACACCTTTTTTTTAATGCCTTTATGTCCTAGCAGACTGTCAAGATTGGCATGGCACCAGCTCCTCAGAGAAGAGAAGAAGCAGTATGCAGCACAGCTAGCTCTCTAACAACTGGAGATTCATGATAGTCACGACAGTAAAAAAAGACTTGCAGAACCTTATAAGAATGTAAACACTCTTAAAAAAAAAAATAAGGGGCTGGTGTTGCAGTTTATGTGGATGAATGACATGGACATCATTACTATTCTCTCTTTGCCCTTCTAGATGTACAACATATAACCCAAGCAATCAGATAGCAAAAACCAGGTGCTCATTTTCCCTCCAGTTTAGTTCTATGAGATCGTCCAAGGAATGCTGCCCAGCTGTTCCCCAACATCATACAAGAGAGACTTTTGCACAAGGCAAACATGCTCCTGAATGTCACAGCATCTGTATTCATAAGCTGTGACTGAACTGGAAGCTGTCTACTTTGAAAGCCCTCCTCTCACCCTCTGCCACAATACCTCTCTCCTTGGGGTGAGGAGAAGCATGATGAAGCCTCCTGGTTTATGCAAGAGGAGTGATCCATACTGTGCTTTCTGAGAGGGGTTCCCAAGCTCTGTGCTTCAGTTCTGAACAAAGACTGCCAAGGATCAGAGACCTTGACATCTTAACTTTGGGTTAGATGTTTTCCACCATTCTCTGACAAGGGCCTTAGGTAAGGCCATTGTAGGAAATCGCAACAAGAGGCTTTGAGCAGCTCTATGCTTAAGATTTTTTTCAGTCAATCTTTCCAACAGACATTTCCAGAAGGGCTATCCAGGTTGATCCTATAATTCATGCAGAGGTAACAGACAGTAGTTTGCTATGTTATCTAATACATTAAGGTATATAGTAACAAGGGTGCATGCATTAATACACGATTGGTATCACTGTGACCAAAGCTATGGTATATTATGCTGCAAGCATACAAAAGATTTAAAGCTGAGGGCAATGTTACAGTGAGCTACAAGGCTACTTTGCATTGGTCATTCAAATAAAATAACAAAGCAACAATCACTCTTAGTGAAAAGGAGTACTGATGACTTACGCTCAACAGGAGGCACTTGTTTTCCTTGATAGCACCTAGACAGCCCAGAAAGCCGGTCACCATGATCACTGTGCCAATGGCAATGACTAGGTTGGCAGCTGAAAGTGATGGAAAGCTGGGAGAAAATGTGGCGAAGTTTCCTTGAGACACTGACAGCCAGATGCCCACACCCAGCAGACCACAGCCACATAACTGCAAAGAGATAAACAAATAAAGGTGTAACCATTAAAAAAATGTCACTGTCTCCTTTTGCAGCAACTCTGAAAAGAAAGAACTTCACAAGCAAATTCTCAGGTAAGTGTTGTGCAGTAATACTTTCACTGGCTTAGTGCAGAAACAAAGAAAAACTAAATGTTCGTACTTAGACTTGGTCATGTCATCTATACATATAATTCTATTTAAAAGCCACTGGATGGCAGAATTCTCTTTTTAAAGACTTAACAGATGAAACCAGGGTTATTCATTGACCTTCCAACTGCAAAACTCAATACAATTTTTCTGAACAAACATAGAAGTATTATTTGAAAGAATGTTCCATTGCACTTATTTCTACAGTCATCTGCAGTGTCTAAGAGTATTCAGCCCTCTATTGCCTCATCCTAGGCAAGGAAGTCCTGGGAAAATTATAATTAATAGCATAATTTCCATAAATATTTGTCATAAAATGCCCAGTCCCAGTAGCCAGATTGGGTTTTAGTATGAGTTCTTATAGCTTTAGTGTTGTTTGCCTGTCTTCAATGTCAAAAAAATCATATTTCTACATTCATTATCTAAGTGAAGCTCAACTTCTGCTACTCTCTGTCAGTGAAAGAACCCCAAGGAAATGCAGAGCTGCCAATAAAACATAAAATTAACTTCACTTTGCTTTTCACTCTTAAAAGTATCACGTCTGGTTAAGGAAATAAGGTTTCCCATCTTAAGTCATGCAGCAGGTCTTCAAAACAAAGGGCAAATATTGCATTACAGAGGGCCTTAAACTGGCTATCTTTTAGTAATTGCTCAAAATGGCTAGTATACAACTTCCCATCTGATCTGTGATCCCTTTGCAATGAACTCTGATGTAGGAGTTAGCTGTACTTTCATTAAATCTGTGAGCTACTCAACAGTACTATTAGTTTCCCACCAAATCTAGCCTTTGCCAAGGTCAGAGGCGAAACTTCACATCATCTTCAGCTGAGAGGGTGATTAAAGCACAACCCATCAGCCCCAACTCAGAATATTTCTGCTCCAATTTACTTGGACCACTGTACAGAAAAAACAAAACTGCACCTAATCATTACTCACAGTGATATCTCAAAGCTGTTGGTGGTTCACCTGTCAGCAGTGGAACATGAGTTTCTAGCAGGTTCCCTGCACCCAGACCACCCCATCATGCTTGCATATTTTTACTCATGCAGGAAACCAAACGTCAGAGAACAGCACCTCCACTAAACCAGGCTTTAGTCTTGCTTTGTGATGAGCACCACTCTGGTATGATGTAGAGCTACAGACCTAATGTTTTAGGCAAATATCCCCACTTCTGTCTGAGGTGATTTTTCCAGCAGGGCTGATAGTTCAGTGTACAACTGGCTTCTTCTGGTTCCGCTGCTTCACAGAACATGAAAGCAAAACTAGAATAGTATCTTCTTGCAATCATGTCACTTTATCTATGAGATAGGCTTATGTTTTTATAATCACATGCATGGCTATTTTCTTTTACTTCCCTTTTGATCCTTTTGTCCCCTCTGAGCCCCCTTCCCAGTTTGCTTGAAGCTTTTGAAGCTCCTTCGCGTCTAAGGAGATTCATCAATTCAGTGAAAAATTGGGACCATGAGTAGATCTTATGCAAGATGTTCACAGGCATTCCCAAGGAAGGCAGAGCAAAGCAACTCCCAATGTACCAGGCACAAAAACACAAGCAGAGAAAGAGAATGAGGGAAAGGTGGACATTAAATAGACTGCATTGCTAGTCATTTCCATATCCCTTTGCACCTAAGCTTTAGTTTAGCAATCTGGAGAAAAACTCCGCAGGTGTCTAAAGCTCACAAGCACATGCATTGGATAACACAGAGGAAATATTTAGCATTCTTGTAAGGAGACTGAAAAGCACCTCTGCTTGTGGAACTCAACACAGTAACTCCCCAGAGCAAGCTGGGGAGCTTTGCATCACTAGGTGTGCATAAATATCACGACATCTGTTTCCTATAACAGAGCTGGATGCAGCTGCAGCATGAGCATGTGTGGCAGAAGAAAGTCAAGCACCTACCATCCCTATGAAAAGATTGGTACAAAACATACACACACATGTAGCAGGAGAGGGCTACAGGACTTTCATCTCTTCCCTCAAAACTGTCCACTCTGATTAATAGTTTTGAATTGATTTCTCATTGCCTTTCATGGTATGTCAGCAAGGTTAATGTTAACTTAGACTAGTAAAGAGCTGGGGGCGAGGGCAATGCAAAACAGAAGCCTCCTGATCATATTCTGCTGCAGGAACCAGTGGACATTGCCACAAGTTTAAACTGTCTGTAGTTCATGGAATCAGCCACCCTATTGGTCCTGCTTTAAATTTCATCTACTCTGTCCTTGAGCTGCTGCAGTTTTGGTGCCTCAAGCCCACTCAGGAATCCACTCTGTGGCTCAGCTGTTTTCACCGTTAGATGAGAACTGCAGGCAGTTGCTCAGGCTGAGACCTTAATGGTTCAGGAGGTCAGAAGCAGCTCTAACCACACAACATTCATTTAAGATATTAAATGGCATTTCTAAGCTGCCAGAGCTGCCATTGCCATTAGCTGATGGCACTTCAATCAATGACTTAATGAGATAAATGACTTTAAATGTTTCCAAAGAAGTTTTGCCAAAGACTGAAATTGTTCAGTGTGGCTTTCCATCAGAACCTGAATTCAAACTTTCAAGGTCATTCAAAAATGCATTCCTTGGACCTTCAGAATCTATAAGGCTCAGAAATCACAGCCCTATCTCAAATGTTTTGAAAGAGTGCAGTGAATTCTGGAATCATCCAGCCAAAAGCAACAGAACATTGTAGATTAACAAGGTGGTGGTAAGAGCAAGATTAGGGCAAAATGCTTACAGAGGAAGGGCCAGTAAAGAACAAATAGGAGCACATGTGATCAATAGCAAGATCAGCCCAAGAAGAGTCACACCTCAGGATCTAATGCCAATTATGAGATAGTAGCAAAAGAGAGAGAAGAAAGAAGCCCTTACCAGCATCTCTTTACCATTTGAAAAAATTCTACAGCACAATCTTGTCTGAGGTTGGGTCTAGAAAAGAAAGGTAGCTCGAAAATTACACTATGAGGCTCATGTTTATGCTTAATTAGACAAAGTTAGAAGCAGGTAATTGTTAAGATGAGGGAAGGGAGAGCTACCTTCAAGTGTAGGAAATCAGAAAAGTGACAGACCCACTAGTGCTTCATGGGATCGACATGAAGTCTCAGAAAAGAACCAAGAGCGGAAGAAGAATCAAAGCTGGAGAGCAGAAAAACAGATGGCCTCTGTCCTTTGGACAGGCTCTCAGTTCAGGAGACCCATATATACACTTTCAAACAGGGCATATTGTTTCTTCACTTGCTTGTGGCAGCCACACCAGTATTCTGGTAAACTCAGGAGCAAAACACTTTGCTTTTTGTCAGAAGACCTCTCACCTGCACCTTGACCTTTCCACAATGCCTTGAGCAGAGAAGAAGTGTTTGATACTTGATGTGAAATGTTTGTAACAAAGGTCTAGTGCTGTCCCTAGGTAGACCACTATGGAGATGCAATTTGAATGTCAGACACACAAACACGTTGGGAGAAGAGTCCTTTACAATGCAAAATGAATTAGTATGTCAGCTGAGGCTTCAGACATATTAACATTTTCTATTTCTTCCTGCAATTCTGATTTCCCGCTGAAGACAACTTTCCTTTCCATTTTAGTGATTAAGTAATGTGCTAAAGCGCACAATATGATTGCAGTATTATCCAGAGCTTTGTGAAAACACTTCTTTAGAGCAGTATTACAATTTCACCACAGTATCTGCACTGATCATGCTCTCACCATGGCTGATTTCCAAGATAAATTCTCCTTTTCACAGACTTTTTACCTCCCAAAGTAAAATTTCTCCACCCCTAAATTACACTGAAATTTCAGATTACATAATAAATCAGGTGATGGAGGGGCTATTAAAGACAAAGGCTGATCTATGCAAGCAGGATTATCTACAGAGACTGAATAAAGGAGAAAGTCAGGAAGACTTGCAAGAAATTTGATAAAAGACATGACATCCTAAAAACTTCCACAAGGTGGCATCCCATACCAAAGAGCGCATAAGATTTAAGACAAATTTAGTATTTCTTCTCTCCACAGCTCCTCGATTTGTGTGTTTTCTTCTCATTTTTTCTTTCTGACATTCTACTGAGTAGCAGTATTGTTGATGCTAAAATTTATGGTTTAAACCTCAGGTCCCATGACAAATGCTTTTTTCACTCGTGCTTCTCAAAAAACCCCCAAATAATTCCACTGACATGGGACTTAATTGTATACAACCATACCAACCAAAGCTAGTTAGAATTCTAGCAATAAAACACCTTTCCCTGACACTTTATTCTATACCATTCTCATTTTTTATAAAACATGAATGCTATAAAAAATGCTCTGACGGCCATTTATTCTCACAGGATCCTCCTCTTTCTGTTTGGAATAAGTGAATCCTGGAGAGTGAAAGCAGAAAAAAGTATATCAAGTCATCTATTAATTCCTTTTTCACCATATAATTAAATAATATATGCTGCTTGGTATTTAATTGTGTGAGAGTGATGGCACAGACATTCCTTCCCTAGAGAAATGGTTCAACAGCATAATAAATTTCACTGGATTTTTCTTCTCACAAAATGTTGGCTTCTTTCCCTCTCATGATTAGAAATTATCATCCTCCAGGCAACCATCAAATCTCTCCTTCCCCTGGTGTTTATGTCACTGCAGAACACTATCATAAAGTCAGTCACTTTTACTTATAGGGTAATTTAGCCAAGCTATGGTACACATATTTTGAGCTTAAAAGCAAACAAAAGGAACGCCAACTTTCCTCACAGGTTCTCCCACACTTTGCTATTTCACTGATCAAAATCTGAATTCTCTTCAGTACCTCAACATCTACCTGTCATCATCATTTGGACCAGAAAAATTACCACATTCTAAGAAACAGTAAGAGTCTCAAATGCTTCACAAGAAATTAGAAGTCCAAATAAACTCAGAGATGGAGCAGCCCTTTCCCTGACAAGTGCTATCAGCAGAGTGGGAAAGAGGCTCTTTTATTTTATTCTGCATTTTTTATTACTGTGTGACCAAATACAATACAAACTTTCACAATTCAGCACCATATACAGGTTTAGTTGCCTTAACTGAAAGAAGATACAGAAGAGTTTACAAGACCTAGAAAAGGGAAACACAGATGGTCAGTGGTATGCCAAGGCTGACACATTGTACAGAAGGAGATTGTGCACAGGATTATCTAGCCTGGGAGGTACACTAGACAGGATGTGAATGAAATATTCACAGCTCCAGAGGTCAGTATGAAAAGCAAACAGCCTGTCTCTTCAGTCTTTTCCAATAATAGGAACAAGGGGACTCTTAGCATGTATTTTTAGTATATTTTGCTTCACATAACTGAGAACTAAATGGATAAATTATGCAATAAGTGATTACAAGATTTTTATGTATTGGTAATAACAATTGTATTTTCTTAGCGTATACATAAATAATGACATTTCCTGCTTCTCAGAGTGACATAATGAATGCAGAATCCAGCAAAACTAGCAAGCAGCAAACAAGCTGGGGTAAAGAAGGAGTAGGAAATGCCATTCTGGTAAGGTGTATTAATAGAATTATATTGATAGACTTACTCTTGAAGTCATTGAACAGCATCAGGAAAAGGAATCTGATAAGAAGGCACTAGCCAAAGGAAAAGTGATGAGGCCATATTCTTGACTTTTGCTGTCATTCCACCCTATGCACAAAATGTGTGATAGAAAAGCTGCACAACGAGGTGTGCGAGAGAAGGAGTGGAGGGAAGATTTATTCTTGGCGTCAGACTTTCTAGTGCTGGTTAAACACCGGGAGAGCTGTTAATGCACTTGGAATAGAACAGAGACATTTAGAAACCAAATACTGAGAGACAAACACTAGGGACAAAAAGAAGAAGCAAGTGTCTCAGTTTGTACTCCACTTCCAATAACATGCCCTGGGCCGTCTGTGGCCCAGTTACAGAGAACAGAAAGCTCTCGACCTTCCTCTGTGCTGTGTGAAAACAGGCAATCTTGCCTGAAGCAAAAATGATACAATGAAAACTACAAGGAACAGCTTAAATATGGTCCCCATAAAGTGGTAAAAAGCACAGGAGGTTTGTTACGAGGAAATACTAACAGCATGACTACAAAAACAAGTGTTAGTGCTGGGAACTGATTTCAGGACAACTGCAGAGACAGAAAGACACTTAGAATTAGGCTTTCATGGGCCTCTGTTTAAACAAAAAATTAACAGGAAGATTACTTGCACCAAAAGGTCACACATGAAGAAGCCATGTGAACAAGCAGAATGCACTGCCAAAGCCCAGCACAGAAAGGTTTTTCAGTGTCCAGTTGGCTCTCAAAACCCTCCTTTCGCTGGTTTCAGCAACACTTTGGAAAAGCTGCCAGTAATATTTTCCTTCTGTTTGGTAAGTTCTACAAGATACAGGTTACCTATCTTGGCTTTCTCTTTTCAAGATAGAGAGATTTTCTACCTTTTCTTCAACTGATTCTCAGACTGTGCAGATGAAATAAGGAAGACTGGCCCCATGAAGCAGCAAAATCTCACTCTGACCCCAGGTTTTGGGTTTGTTTTTGTGCTTAGGGGTTGTTTGGTTTTTTGAATATTTTCCCCTCTCCTTCATTTATGATATCTTAATGAGCTCGCAGGGTTCCTATGGAGTCAAGAAGCAGAACATCTTGTAAAAATGTTTGAAAGGCTGTTCTTACCATACAGGAAATCTTAAAGAAAACTTCTATGAGACATAAAGATGGACATAATCTTCTTTAGCAGCTGACAACCCAATTCAAAGACTCTTCAGCAGAAAGAGTTCTGTGCATTTTGGATCTGGTGCTTGATTTGGAAGCAGCCTGGTATAGAGATTCAAAACAGTAAGAGATACCATTCAAAAAACCACCGCCCTGTCTCAAACGACATAGGGGTCCCTGGACTTGTTTCAATGCACATTAACTAACCCAAGTTTTGGAAGACACTACCTTGGTTGTCCAAGCAGATTGTCACCACAAATAATGGGATTTTTCAAACTATCACAGTGCATTAACTGCTCTGTTGAGAGCAAAATATTAATCAAAGTGTGTGTGTCTGGGAAAGCTCAGCAGAAGAGTCATTCCATCCACTTCCCATCAGGCAGAGGTGCTTTTGCTTTTGCAGTATCCTTCCCTGAGTTATAGATCACAATAAAGTTCTGAAAGGAGGCACGGATGAGAACTACATGGTTTCTACCACTTCAAAACACATTCCAAAACAGATATATGCTTTCTGCAAATTAAGTTTTTGGATGTCAATTGCCTTCTCTGGATTTGGGTGGTTAATCCATCTCTGGAAAGGGCTGGCGCTTAAAGGAGATTTTCAGGTAAGACCAGATAAATTTCCCACACTGCTCAGATAATCCACAGGATTAATCAAAATTGGAGTTTAACAGCTGACAATCTCAGAGGTTTCTTTCAAAGCAAGATCATCTTCTAAATATGATCCAAAATATAGCAGGAACGTCAAAATCTGAGAAGTTTTTCAGCCATAAACTAGAAAATTACAATGGAGTATGGAAGCAGGTGAATATATTTAAAAATACCTACTTAGTGCTATTGCTATAACAATATAACAAATTTAAACTCCTCTACAACATTCCTATGAACTGGACATTGATGAAAGACATGGGAATCATTCTGATTTCTTCTTTGAGTCTAGTGCTGTAACAGCTGCAATGACAGCCTGTGTGTAACAGACATTACAGAACTGGAATCTATGCAAATGCTGAACCTCCTTAATTCATCTGCCAGAGAAAGCCGTTAGCATCTTCATAGTCATTCCCCCAGCAGTACTTCTGGGATGCTCCTGAAAAACTGAAGTGGGGTATCAGAGTCTGTGATCTTTTGTGGGGCTAGCAGAGGGAGAGCTACTGTAAGGAGCATTAAATTCTGGCACTTTTATCAATCTGAGGTTTTGGAATGTGTAAATTTGCAGCCAGATGCCCTAAGCTTTGGCTTGGATGCTCCTCCCTGGTCACATCCGAGTCTTCAATACAGAACATTTTTGGTAAAAGGAAGTTGTAATAGCTGCGTTTTCTTGGTTTGTCAATGACAGCTTAAACTCTTTACTTAGTTGAAGGGCAACTTGGATGCTTCATGTTGCACATTAGGAGAAACTTTCACTGAGAAATTAGTACAGCACTGGAAGTTACCAAGGAGGTGTCAAAATCTCCAGTCAGTGAGGTTTACAATGCTTTGCTGGAAGGAATTATGGTTGACCTTAACTAGCCCTAGCAACAGTACCTCTTGCTATGACTTGCAGAGATTCCTGTCAAGGAACATTTCTATGATTTTACAATTTCCTCAGCTACCATGTTCTTCCTCATTTGTGAAAAATTCAACAACCATGTCATTTCTAATGAATGCATAAACTCTGTAACCTTTGGAAACCTTATGGGGAGAGCTGTCTTGCCCATGCTGAGGAATCAGCACACTTGTCTGTCTCCAATGCCTGTACACCAGCATTGGAGGAGGAATTGTACATCTGAGCACTGTTACAGGGCTATAACAGAGATGGTGGTATAACTCATGTAACTGGAGTGCTGTGATGGACAACAGGCTCTTTAGGCAGACCAGGCTGGGAAGACAAGGAGGGGACATTGCACTTTATGTGAGAGGGCAGTGGAAATGCACAGCACTCTGCATTGGGAAGGATGAGGTGGAGTCAGTACAGAGTTTTGATTCTTATGTGAGAGGACAATAGAAATGCACAGCACTCTGCCTAGGGATGGATGAGGAGGAGTCAGTAAAGAGTTTTGAGTTATATGTACGACTACATATGTATACACAGAACACTGATTTGGTTTGGCCACTGTTTTGATGTGGCATTGCCATTTTATGGCTGGGAGTTGTCATTTTGTTAAATATCACTGGTCTGTGACTGGCTGAAGACAGTTATAAAATGGATAAAATATTCTCTAATAAGAGCTAACAGAATGAATAATTAAAATTCAAATATAAACAAAAGTAAAAGGCTGTTTTGGGGTCCCCCACTTTAGTAGACTGCAGATCAAGCCCTGACGGGTCTGAGGTGGAGGAATACTTCAAGAAGGTGGAAGGGCACCAAAAGGATGATGGCCATAGACAAATTAAAATATGCCCAAGTGTTACAGACTCCTCCTGGGAGGTCACCAAAGGGCTCCAGGGCAGAGCCTGTCACAGGCAGAGCCCAGTCCTTCAAGTGGGACTGAGAGGCCTTTGCATCCTCCCACAAAACACCAGTTTGAACTTCCCTGTACAGCTCAGGAGGCCCTCAGAACTCCATTGGATGTGGGAGCTGGGGCTGATGGAAAATACACAGCTGAAATAACATCAGCAAAGGTACTTTCTTCGAAACAGCACTGTGGGATAAAGCATGGCAGAAGGGCTATAATCTGTGCTTCTCCATGTTGTCGGAATATATGAGAGAGATGTCACTGCAAGGCACTCTTGGTTACTTTTGTAACGTTGTGGCAATTGTGAGAGGTTGCTGAAAATACTGAAAGAGAACAAACACCACTCCTATCTTCAAGAAGAAAGATTCAGGAAACCATATACTAGTCGGTCTCAGCTCAATCCTTTGGAAAACGATGGAGCAACTAACCCTGGAAATCATTTCCAAATACATGAGGGACAGGAAGGTGATACGTAGTATGGATTTACAAAGAGGGAATCATGCCTAAGGAACGCAATAGTCTTCTACAATGAGGTGACTAACTTGGTGGATGAGGAAAGAGTTGCTGATGTTAACTTTAGAAAGGTTGTGGAGCCTCCATCTGTGGAGATACTCCAAACCTGACTACACACCGTGCAGGGTGACCTGTGCTAGCTGTCTCTGCTTGAGCAAGGGGTGGCAGTCCAGATGATCTTGGCAGGTCCCTTCCTACCATACCTACTCCATGATTCCATTAGGAGACAAGTTCTCACATAACAATTAATAACTACCTGCCAGCTCTATTCTCCACTATGCACACATACCCCTCCTTTTTTTCTCCAATACCCACTGTCTGTCTGAGCAGGTAAGGAATAAGCCCCCTTCATTATTCAAGCTTGTGTCCAACAGAAGCACAGCACTGATTTGCTAATGACTGTTATTAATTATTAGGGGGTAAACATTTTCTTCATGAAATTTCTAGGTGATAAATTGTCAGCATTTGAAACATAAATGTGGAGAAAAGTAGCAATCAAAAGGAAATAAAGGATTAATTTAAAGGAAACATACCCCTGCAGAATGATATTCCAAAATATTCCAGACTTTCTGCAAGATGTTTTGGAAAAAGCTGATATAAAAAAGCAAAGTGTCGAATCAAATGAGACATTAGTTTGGACTGTAGTATTTCTCCTCCCAAAACTTCACAGGTATTTTGAGTGGCATGCAAAAACCAGCAAAACTGACACTGCCTGCAGCTGTGAAAGGTCAAATTTAGTTGTGCCAGTGTCAGCATTATAATCTTTTTGCATATAAGACACAATGCCCAAAGTGCAGAAGGCAAGAAAAAAGACTGAACATTTGAAGAGGATTCAGTGGTGATGTATGAAGAGGGGTTAGAATGTGTACAACAATCTAACTGATAGTTAAACTCAGAGGGCAGGAAGGAGAATAGAGGCAGAACTTGGAAACAGTATTAGAAAAAAGAAGAAAAAAAAGGTAAAAATTATGGATCAAATACCAAGACTCCTGAAATCAAAAGGACTGTCAGGACCCTAGTCCCTCACCTGCTGGAAAACTATCAAAGACCAAAGAGAGTTCAAAATGTCAAAGACACCATATATAAAAATCTAGAGAATAAATAATACAGAAGAAGGAATTGTGCAGTCACTCCACAGAGGAAACATGATTGGAAGGGTATTTGACATATAATTCATAAAGGCTGTGTAATTTGTGAAGGCTATATACTTCATAAAGCCCATAAAGGACTTGTGGTTCCAACAGAAACACTAACCTTTTGCATACATTAGAATGTGCAGTTATGCTGCCCTTGGTAACAGACGGACAATAATAGCTCATTTAAAATGTAGCAACAAAGCATTATACATAATCTTCACATTAAACCGTTTTCTCATTAGTAAGCAAGGGGATAAGAGCTGAAAAATTCTCTAAGCAATTCATCATAATGAATGAAAATCCATCAGCCTAACAAAGCACTTCTGAGCATTAAGACCTATTTCCTAAACACACATAATTGAAAAGATATCTTTCTGAAATGCAAAGTTTGGGGATTAAAAGCAGTCTCTCTTTAATTGCTGCAAATGACCCTATCTACAGACTTCAAACTGAAAACAGACAGCACATTACAATGCTGTCTTTTAATGCGCAACTTTTTGAAGTTACTTGTCAGGAGATGTAAGTTTAGGGCTTTTCCCTATATAATAACATTAATTACCAAATGGAAATCTGCAGTGATTTTAAAATGCTTTTATTTTATTTTCCCATTTATTCCCATAAAGTTAATTCTGCTTGAAATGAAAATCCAATCTGAAAACCAGCTGGACAGAAAAATCTCCTGAACTCATTGCTCCATAGAAATATTTTGATCTGAGTTTGATAGCAAAAGCAAATGTATATTGCTGTTTAATCCCATTAGGCCTGAAGTAGAGAAAGAGAAGTGAATTTTGTTCTTCCAGTTGTTGGAAAAAATTGGAGAATATTTGACTGCAATTCCTAATCCCTGTGCAAGAATAACAAAGTACAAGAATTTAACATGTTATCAGACATGATTTGGCCAATAAGAATGTCTTGGTTTGCCTCATTATTAAAAGCTCTTGCCAAACCCATTTTATTCACAAACTCAAAACCAGCACTCAAGGCTTTGAAAGCTGGAAAGAGACTTTTCTGCTACTTCATAGATGTCAACAGGAAGAGACAGTTTTACCAAGACAGTTTTCAGAGTAACAAACAGCACATCTATATCACAGTCCAAGTTCCAGTACACAAAACCCCCAAGAGAAATGTATTAAACAAGACAGGAAGTCATATTTTATTGCATTGTTAGTAGACAGAAAAACAAATGTAATCATTATCAGCTGAGTTCCCTCCATGCTCTAATTTTTGGGCAACTACATTACTACATTTTCTTTTGAAAATAGAACTGTATGGCTGTTTAAAACTATAGGCTAAATTTATACATTATAAATTTGCACAAATGCAGGGGCATGCATCTGCAGTACTTTCTTCTGAGATGGAAGCTCCTACTACTTATTTATTGGCATTTTCTGCCCAACAAGGAGCACAGTCGTATTCTGGTCGGTCCACCATCAAACATACATTTACAATGTTTAACATCCACTAGCATAACTTTATGAAATCGAGGCACCTCTGTTGGTCACATGTTGTTAATCTGTCTCTTTCTTTCTGAGCCAATTCTCCTGAAGCCACTTTATCCTCTTTGTTTATTTTAACCACAGCTGCTTAATACGGCTCTATCTCTTAATACCAAATAAAGGCAGCAGTAAAAACAAAACAAAANGGAAAGAACTGAGGAACTATCCAGCCCCCAAGAAGTTACCATGCCTTAAGATACTCTCTTGAAGATGTACAGATGTACTACAGGCTACAACCAAGAACACCATCTCAAACACTTAGTGTTCTCCATCTGCTCAAAAGGGGCTTAAACTACATTCTGCAAATCCACTTGTGCCCTTCTCTTTCAGCTACTGGAGGCAATTCAGAGAAAAGATGCAAAGAATCAGTCAGAAGAAATTACCTACAGAAGTTATTTGTAAACCAGTCACTGTATATGTATGAAGTAAGCCTTGTATTTGTTAGACCGTATTAGTATTTTACTCTTGGTCGATTTGTATGTTAAAACAGCACAAAACTCTAGGGAATTCAGTCCTCTCTTTAATTCAGTACACCTTCTGGCACCACTGATAACTGAGTAAGGAGTAAAACTGACTTCCAGTTTTACTCATTTCATATCAGGTAGTAGCATGGCTTCCAGTTCCCAATGACTCTTGTGTTACTTAAGCTTTCAGTAGAACAAACAGGCCACTATTCAAATACAACAGATAACAGGAACAAAGGCAGGAAAACAAGTTCTTTGTCCTCCATGTTATCTGCTCTTCTTGGTATTGAAGTACAATTTTGTGAATAGCAATGATAATAAACAGCAATAATAAATAAATGGTGAAATTGCAGTGATAATAAAAGGATGAATGTTTTTGCTCAGCTTTCACTAGGCAAAAAATCAATAACTCTATTGGATATACAAGAGAAAACTATTAAAACTAACTAATTCAGTGCAGATTTAAAACTTCTTTGATAGTATTTAAAGTTATTCTATATCTTTCTATTAATATGTTCCATTTTTAAGATAATAGTTGGCAAATAACATCTCCCAGGAAATTGGGAACACCTCCAACTTATTGTTAAATACTCTGTCAAGAGGTCTTATATTAAAAATATTTTATATGGTACCCATCATTGCCTGAATCATTGTTACTTTCCAAGATCTAAAAAAACCTCAGAAAAGTGAAACCTTTCACTTGGAGGTTGCTGGAAATACTACAAGGCTGAACCGAATTTTCTTCAGAGAGACTAACAAGGACTGATATTATAAAGGGGCCAGACCAGATAAACAAAAAGAGCTAGAAGAGCCATGAGCTACAGTAAGGAGAGTTATAAGCATCACAGTAGGCAGATGACTCATCAGTTAACTGAATCTCCCTTTTCCATTCCATCCAGAGATCTTAGGGAAATCAAAAACAGATAATCACACTGGCTCAGGAAGAAACATGAAAATTCAATAAGAAAATTCAGCCAGTTACAGGTGGACAAACACCTTTGCTATCCCAAAACAAAGACAGGGCAGTGGCATTAGACCACTTAACAAATACAGATGTGTGCTGCCAACTGTCCTTGAGTCCTGTATGGCTTCTAAGAAAACACATTTTAAAAACTTTCACTGACTTGTCTGAAAGGAGACTGAGGACTACTTATTGTAGAAGGAAGAAAGAAAGGAAGTGCCCCAATTCATATCTAGAACATTTTAACAACATTTTAATGCCAAAGTCACTGTAAGAAGAAGGAACATGCAGAGGAACAGATGCCAGAGTGGTTTAGTTAAGGAAGTGCTGAGGTCACATCTGATCCTGCCTAGTGTTGATTAATTTCCATGGTCCAGCTACCATCAGGGTGAGAAAGACATGAGGCTGTTTCATCACCATTATGGTAATTTTTTCATATACTATGACAAAACAATCTTTGTATTAGAAAAGCTAGGAAAGAAGTCACTGTTGCCAGGTATGAGCTGTGATGTTATCTTGGTATCTGAAATGCTGGAAAATGAGGCTGGGACAAAAGAATGTCTAGCAACCAACTGTAAATATCAGTAATGATTAATAGCTCTGGCAATTACTGTATTCAAAAAATGAATTTTCATGATATGTATATATTTAGTCTTTAGACAGGCACTGCTAATAAAACAGATGGCACAGTTTGTGATGCAGTGATTTCAAAAGAATTAGGAGGTAAACCTAAAAGGAGCAGTCCTTGAGAAGGTGAGAGAAAGCGACTAGAACAGAAGGACAAACAAGGCCATATGAGAAGTGCAAGACAATATCATGGACCTCTTTTTTTCCACATGCCAGACTGCAAAGAAATTGGGTTAGCAAAGAAAAATCCACAAGGATTCACAACTAATAAAATGATTTCAAATATTAACATGAGGGGATTCTGCAAGCAGTACATATGACAGTGACACCTGATGTCCCTGATACCGAGGGAAAAGTGCAAGGAGCGTCAGGCTATCTGTGGTTTAGATTGTCCTTTCCCTACTACATATTCAGTCTGCTAACATGACCAATGGATGAAATATTTCAGATGGAAAACATTCTATATTTTCTGTGTCTTTGTCAATCTATGATAATCTGGTGTGAAGCAGAGAAAAACACTTCCCACTGGAGTCCAGTTGCACTTTACCCTTCTATAACACAAATGCAATGGAAATAAACATACTAGAAAACTCTAGGTTCTAACAGAAATTTACATTCTCAAAAATACCTAAAAAATCTTAACTAAAGATAACCTGCCGTGCAATCTGTAAAGTAAAGTTACAGATCTTGATTCCCACTGTAACACAAAAAACTATTTGGTTTCTGCAGGTTCTCCACAGACTTCCCATATGTTCTCATTTTTGGGGCTGGAAGACTAAGTGAGACTGGTTTTGCCTCACCCTTCACTCTCTTTTAGTGAGCCTGTCTGTCCACCACACAAGCTCACTAAAGGCAAAAGCTGCTGTTCTTACAGCATTACACTTGAACATGCTGACAAGACTACAGTGGTCACAGCTCGGAAGTCCTGGCACTACAGAAGACAGTTCCAGCCCACTGGAATGGGATTTGTTCCCTGAAGTATTTGTTTATATTCACTTATGCACAGAGCAGAACAGTTGCAGAGCTTTTACACCAGCCATACTGAGAGGAGTAAGTGCATTTTATTTCGCAAGTCAAATAAAATTCACCAATCAACACAGAAGGTGATTGCTGGATGAGCAGCAGCAGCAAAAAACCAGTTTCCCCTAACTTTTGTGTTGACAAGAGTTAGAAAATGTACAGACTAATACTTACTAGAGCATGGCTTTGCACTCAAAATTATTTCAGTTTACTTTGTGCTTTTACCTTAAAACACCTTCATAGCTGACTGCAGGTTAAAATATCCTTTCAACAATCAATGAAGATAACAAAAGACATATTCCATTACAAAATATTTCAGAATAACATAAAAAAGCTTTTAGCCACAACATCTTCAATCTCTTATCTCTGCGCTGCCACTTTCACATATGTGAAAACCAAAATATATCTACCAAATACCAGAAATGAAAGGTAAAATGCAAAGCCCTGTATCAGCGTATTCTACTCCTTAAAAGGCTCAAGTACTGGTAACAGCACATTGATACAAGCAGCAGCTTCACTATTTGAGAAAATCATTATCTAGCTGCATCACATGCACACAGAGAAAGAAAATCAGTATTCAGATACTGTAAGGAACAAAAAGCTGTGCCCACAAGCTACATCTGAGTATGGTACAATGAGTTGACTCTTAAAGGCTCAAGTATTCCATGCCAACACTGAATCAATATAATATTTCCTATGAGTGATTCTTTCTACATGCAAAAAAACCCAGCAGTTCTTCAGACTGGTTTATTTATTTTAGCTTACAGGAGGGAAGTATGTCCTTAACAACTCATATTCACTTGACTGTGACCTGAAAAAGGCAAACAACTTTGCCACAGAACACATAATGAAACCTGGATTCATCCTGAGATTTGTGACTCATGATTGGAATATTGCCTTTCTGATACATTGTGAACTAACCTCTGTCAGTGCTTTGCCCTCTTAGAGGGCATGTAGAACAGTGTGCTCATGTGTGGATTCTCTGGCATCCAGTAAAGCTGGAGTTCATTCTGCAAGCTTCCTCTAAGGGAAGCAGGGTCTGTATCCCCTATCCACTCACATCTTCAGTGTTATTTCTGTCCCTGCAGAATTCATTAAAATGTAAATTACGTTCTACTGAAAAAACATAAGACTGTTAATGGAATTTCATCCACTGCATTATGCAGATATCCAAAATAGACAGCCACTTAGAGCTATTCATGATATAAAGTGAAGGTTAGCCTCAAAGGTAATTTCAAAAAGTACATGCACTAGGTTTGATTTTTTTCTTATCCCCGGTGCTATTTGTTTGGGGTTTAGACAAATGCTTGACTGAAAAACAGATGGAATGAATTAAATCCTTTAAGTATGGCCTAAAAACACCTCAATTTCCCTACTTCTAATTCTTTACTCACAAGTTAACTTCTCCCAAGCACCTTTTCCCTCTCATTTCTGCAAGTCACCTCTAAGTAATTTATCAAGAAACAAAACATCTTAGGTAGAGAGTAGGCTTCTCTTTTAGTAAGTCCAGACCATACTCTCCAGTGATCTCTTTGACCTGCCTGTTACTAAGACCAAGCTACCTGATGCACTTATTCTGGTGTCAGAAATAGTTAATGGTTAACCACTGAGAAGAAAACCAAAAAAATATAGACAATGACTTATGAACCCCTATAGTGAATATATTTATTCCAAATAAAAGATGTATCACCCTTCTTGGTATCTCATTCAACTTTGTTATGAAAAATATTAACTGATAAAAACCTAATACAAGACTAACTACAGCTACTCCTTACATCTACAAGCACAACTGCAATGTTACATTACTTCAATTTTTACCAAAGTCAACTGCCTTAGTTGACAGGCTATGAATATATTCTGTAGCTATGGCATGGACTAGAGTCACACCTGCTAATGATAAATCTGTCATCACATTTTCATGCTCTAATCATGAAACTCAAATAGAACTACTTGGATACAAAAATTATATCCATGATGAAGAGAAATACATGTATTTTCAGATTATTCCTCAGCAAAAAGCTTAATTACCCTGAAGATTAACATCTACATTTAGGGCAGTATTGCCTTCAAGTGGGAGCTGACTCAAGGACCTAACCTAAAGCTATAAACAAACCTCTTACAGAAGTCTCATTCCACTGCATGGAAAGATTCAGCAGCTTACACAGGAGACTTCAAGTCCCTACTGTTGGCAAAACAGAATTTCTCCATCCTATAATTGTATGTATTTCCTAAGGCGCTTTAGTTAAAGTCTCATCATTCTGGGCTGCTGGTATAAATATGTGCACCATCAGAAAAAGACTTACACCACACAGAAGTAGATATGCACACAGTGGGTAGCAGCATCCTACAGAGCCCACAAGCAGAGACAGAGACCATTCACATATACAAGTTTTGTTGCCTTAAAATAAAATTGTGCCATAAAAGTGCAAAGCTATATCACAAAACATGTATCAGATGGAACTAGAAGTGGAACATGCCCCACTTCAGAGAGCATGCTGATTTGGAGTGCTCAAAGTATCTGTATTCCACCTCTACCAGTAACTCGACTCATGCAGACAGAAATAAAACAATATAGTTCAGTCAAATGGGATGAGACCCTGTGTAAAGCAGACTGGTATGAATTGCATTTGGAGTCTCACATCCATCTTTTAATTTTTCCCATCAATCTGGATACTGCATATAAATTAGCCATTAATGGGAACAAAGACATTATTGTATGTAAGTGCTGTGACTTCAGTGACTCAAAAGCCTTCTATTATTTCTGAAATAAAAGATTGCCTATTTGGAAGATTAGAAAATAACACTTCTTTACCCTACAGAAGTATCTTTCTTTAATTAAAACATCCTTTTGAAGAAAAGGAAACAATTAAAACACCAGAATAAATCAGGGAAAAGCTTGGAAACAAAAACAGAATTCACAGGGTAGGAAATACAAACATTTCCATGTTATTACCCCACAAATTGCACTTTTGGGGGATTTTTTCCCCTACTTGTATGGCACTTCTGCAGTGCCTACAAACTTTGAGCATAGAATCCCTCAAGAGATAACACATACGTATTCTTAGTTATGCTACTTGCCTTCATGAATCTTACGCTGGGAATCATCTCAAAGGACCACTCCTCAATAAGAACAATTTCTGAGTGGCATTCTTTCACTCCCTGGATTTTCTTGATGCTTCTCTTCTTGGTGCCATTTGGGGGGAAGGGTTTGGCCCACTATTTACATGGCTAAATTAATGTTCAACACGCGCTATCAAAAGTCATTTTAGCAAGCTGATTCCTTGTTACTAATGATGGGTTTGCTGACTTTATACAAGAACAGATGCATGCAAGCCATGTGGATGGCTGAGGCCTGTGGAGCCATGAAAAGTCTAAGAAGCCTAAAATAAAGCAAAATGTAACTACACGCTCCTGAATCCATACTTAGATACCTTTTTGAGTTTAAAACACAAAGAAAAGAATACTCTCCATCAAAAAGAAGTTTTAAATTTTTCTTGAGAAAAACTGAAACCATTTCACGCTAAACTCATTCTAAGGCTGGACCCACCACCAACATTCTTCCTCTGATACGTATTTTCACCCAGAATGATGTTTCTCCTCTATGAAGCCAGTGGGAATGCATGGCTATAGACAGTCTCCAAAACCAGCCAGTTTCTTACAAAAAATAGCTGAGTTTACTGCTGCAAAGGAAGTATGTTTACTTGTCTTTACTGGCTGCTACAGGATACCTCAGTGTGCATGTAACAGGACTAGTGGATTCTCTGGAAGGTGACAATTCATAACACCCACTATGTGGAAATGTGTTTGTTTATACAGCTCTACATGACAACAGATGATGGAGCCGTCAACATCAGTTTGAATTCTTGATGTCTTATAGTAGATAACCTTCTATACTTTCAGTGATTGACATGGATAGCACAAATTCAGCTGTCCAGAAAAGGAAACTTCCAAAATCAGAGGTTTGTTGATCTTCAGGTTCTCATAGTTTTGTCTCTGGTCATCCTTTCAAGCCTGGTATACCTGGAATGTCCTTTTGCATATGGGTATGCTAAGTCATGAGCCTTTATACATTAAAGCTCATCTGGAGGGACCTTGCATTGTGCTGAGGCTGCTCATTTACTATATTTAGACTTGCGAATTATCTATGGTTATATGCAGACAGCATACTCAAAATGGCACAAAGATGAATCACAGAATCACAGACCAGTTGAGGTTGGAAGGCACTTCTGAAGGTCATCAGGACCAACCTCACTGCTCAAACAGGGCCACCTAGAATTAGGACCATATCCAGGTGGCTACTGAATATCTTCAATAACAGAGAATCCACAGCCTCTTTGGGTGACTTGTTCCAGTGCTTGGCCACCCTCACAGTAAAAAAAAATTGTTTTTTCATGTTCAGGCTTTGCCCATTGCCTCTTGGGCTGTTACAGGTCACCACTGAAAACCCTTGGCTTGGTTTTCTTTACATCCTCTTGTCAAGTAGTTACATACATTAGGGAGATCCCTGAGCCTCAGCTGGAACATCCAAAACCACAGTCCTTGCTCACCTACCTTCCCATATGCTTCCATCTCTCTTACCATACACATCAAAGAGAAGCTAAAGTAGCCTTCAGTTATTGTTGCCATTGTGAAATCCATCCAGAAAGACCTTAAAGTCAGGAAAGACCAGTCTGATTCCCAATTTGACTTCATATGTGCTGACATATTTCTCCAATTATCCTCTGACGTCAGATATATTATAAGAATACAGAAACCTATGCAGTGATTGCTTTGTTGTTCCAAATGCATCTTTTACTGAGGCTTGAGTCCTGTGCCTTGCCCTTATAAACTTCCTAGCTCATACTTTTCTATTGAAATTAGAATACACTTGAACAGACCTGTCAGCTACAAAATGGAAGGCAATAAAAAATGAAGTTGGTGATAGTTTCTGAATAGACTTCTACTCCTGTGTGGAGTCAGAGCATTTTGCTCAAACCACCTGTTTGCATTTGCAGGGCTGAGGAAAAGCAAGTAAACCCTGTAACAGCAATGAACATCATCACCTCTCATGGAATAGCAGCTGATATTCTTGTATGGCTTTGTATCTACCTGGCTTTGTATCTCTCTTGTATTTAAAAGGCAGTTGAGCTACCTGCAAGAGGCTCTTGCCTGTCCATCTGCTGTAGAAGAGAGGTGAATGAAGACCAGAGAGCTCAACAGTTTGAATGAGTTTGTAAACTAAGTATGAAATAAAAACAAGAGCATAGGACAATATATGTTAAAAAGATTCATGTATCTGCACTCAAGACATGAAGTCCAGCTTTGTCTGCCCTGAATATTAGACCCAGAACAGCCTATGGTTGCAGCAGGACAGCTGGAGAAAGAACTCACCAGTCTCCCTAGATGTGGAAAAGAAATATTTCAGGAATGCTTCTATCAGGAACCTTTTGAAGTGAATACTGTTATCCAAAATGCTTTTCTAATGTGCCAGGGTCAATGCAGACTGATTTAAGTCACAATGATTTAAAATATCAACTTCAATAATAATTTAAATCAAAAGCAAGAAACTTTGAATGTCACATATTTTAGCCTGCATTGTTTTGTATCCTTTGTTTACTTCCTTCTATAGAGAATTAATGCATCTTTTTGTCAATATGCTTACATGCTTAAGAATCTTTTGGGTTTTTTTAGTAAGTCAGGAAGCAGTGGATTATATTTTTTTATTTACCTTTTTTCCCATAGTAACTGAATTTTTGTAAATTGGCATTCAACCAAAAGCCACGATAAATTTCAAAACTATACACTAATAATTATATAGTACTATGTCTAGTGTTCTCTACGGATAAGAAACAGGGATGGGATGGTTTCTTATCAAGAATCTATCATAGTTTTCATTTTCAATGGATTTAACAGTAGCATAATTACCTGTAGTTAAGGAATTGAACAGTTAGATGACCAAACTCATTAAACACGTAGAAACTTAGCTCTTATATGGTAATACCTTATTCTCTATGTGCTCAAAAACAGAAAGCAAGCTTGTCTGCTTTTTCAGCTGCCATTTTTTCAATACTAAACTAACTAGAAGTTGAGAAGAACTAAATGAATAATCTGAAATGAAAGCTACTGCTGGTTTAGGCTTTCAGAACCAAACTGGTTTAGTCTTTCAGTCAGCTTTGATTCCAGCTGCTAAGACTTCTACCAGTTTTCTATTTGCTTTCTTTGCAGAAATTGACAGCAGTATCCACTCCTTGAATGTTTTTATTTAACTTGCATTTTCAGAGATTATAGTAATGAAATGTGTTTTGAAGATTGTGAATGGGTTTAGTTTTTCAAAAGGAGTTAAATGGAGGTAAATTATAAGGTATCTTTTTTTTCTATTCCAGCTTAGCCTGCTAGTTAACAATTAGTAAAAAATGGAGCAAACTCTCTTGGCAAAGCATGAAGAAATTCTAGTAATTCTTTATGTTGTACCTATTCATTCAAGTCCTCCTTTAAAAAAAACAAAAAAACCAAAAAAATACAAAACAAAAAACCAAACCAACCAACCCCCCTTTCTTCTTTATTGTAATAAAAGCCCATCTCCAGTAGTCATTGTGCTGGAAAGGCAAAAAGATAACAGAGATGTTCTATGGATGCACAGTGCAGTAGCAATGGAACAGTATCTGTTCATGCCATGGTCAAAATAGCAGCATGAAATGAATATCACATGCAAATTCACTCAGCTGTAACAAGGAAAAATACTTCCTTAAGAAGCAGCAACCTGGGAGTAACATTAAAGACATTAATCTACACTGGCCCTGTAGACACTTGGGTCTATTAGGCTCCTCTCTCACTGCCAGAACACCACTGTTTCAGTTTGCTTGTGTGTTTTGTCCCAGACTTAACTGTAACAATTTTGCAGTCTGCCCCTGCAGACTGCCCCTTAAAAATGTAACTGTCTGCCCCTTAAAAATGTAAGCAAACCCAGTGCTCTGGAAATACCATAGCATTTCCACAAGTTAGCATTCAGTTCATTCACCAACAAAGTGAAAGTTCCTTCTTCCCCACAGCAAAAATATTCTTGCTATTTCCATTTTTTCATTCTGTTCTCAATCCATTCCAGATCCTGCATTAACCAGAGAGAGTTGCTCCTCACATGTAAATAAGCAGGAGTATAAAACACTGATTTTACATGCAAAAAATTGAATCATTTTGATTATACAGCAAACACCTGAAAAAACTAGTAGTAGGGACTACTTAGGTGAGATTACATAAGCTTGTAATTCATAGCGAGAACAAAAGTAATTAAATTAATAAATTTTTGCCTTTGTAGAATTTTGTATCATTATTTTATGTATTATTTTACTAGTTAAGGGATTTCACTTGCTAACTTACATGTCTGATATTAAAGGATTGGTTGTAGCCATATGGAGCAGTTTAAAAGCTGTGATTACAGGTACAGTCAGGAACAGAAGGGGAAGAAGAGGGAGAACTGCAAGTGACAGTTCCATTATGCCACTATTAACCAAGAGAACACTGTAGGTTGTACTGGCTTAGCATATCTGAGAAATAAAAAGGGACATGTAGATGAAAACCCTTGTGGGTTTTGTCAAATAAAGAAATATAATCAAAATTGCATAAATAAAACTTCAATACCTAGCATAGTGAATTAGCAGGACCTAATTGACAATGACATTCATTTGCTTCACAGCATTAATGGAAGGTGTAAAATGAAAAATCCTATGGTTTATCAATATTTAGTGATAAATTTACTTCACAATTTTTTGTGGAATGTTTCCTGGATGCACATATTATTTGATACTGAGATGCACCACTCTTTTCCCCCATCTGGAAAAAAAGAAATCAAACCCATCCTGGTAATTCTGGCATATGTCCAGTACATTTTAGACACTAAATGATACCTCTGTGATGACCTCTAATACTTTTCTTCCCATTTTCTATTTCTCTAAAAGTAGGTAGGGTAAGGCTTGCACCATCCTTAGCACTGAGAGAATGAGAACAATTTCCCTTTACACAGTTTAAAATAGAAATACAAACCTTGCCAGAATGATTTGAAAGCATTGGCAGATGGATGAAATATTTCTGAATCTGCACCGTGTAACATTTGGCAGCTAACATGACTACTGAACAGCTGACTTTCATGCAATGACATTATTAATTATATCTTCCTTGCCAAACAAGCACCGTAACTGAGCCTTTGCAGTGGTCTGTCATTAAGCAGCTCATGCATGTCTGCTACAGTGATCATACGGTAAGTGATGTAGCTGGCCTGTCCCAGGCCTACTAAAAACATCAGCCTGACCCAGCCAAACTACCATCTGATGGCAAGAGCTACTATATATGGGCCAAAGACAGTGCAGGAACCAGAGGGTGGTATGTTCCACCCGTCTCATCAGACATGGGACAACAGCCATTTCCAGCATTATTCCTGACTTGCCAAGACCACCAACAATGCAAGACAGTCATTCATGCCTACTGACTAATTTGCATGAAATTTGCCTGCAGGCTGAAATGTCTTCATTTTGGACATTTTCCATTTAGGGATTTTTTTTTTAAATCGAAATCTGCAGAAGCATCTCAAAAGCCCATGTATGCCTGCAGGCATATACTAACTGAGCTCAGATTTGCAGTGTGCAAAACTAACTCAATCAAACCCCATTGTTTGTTTCAGGAAACAGAAAAGCTGACAGAAGCCATCATGTCTCTAATCCTAACTGCCTTCAGCCTCAATATTGTGCAAACACTTCAAGCCAACATAAGACATTTTAGATAGATGTATTAGATAGATGTATAAGTGTCTGCAGCACTTACAAATCAAACAAAAGATGTACATATTCTCTGTCCCAAATCCCAATAGCCACTCACACAGAGCAGCCATGTAAATCTATCCCTGACTTCCCTGTTTCACTCATCCAAGCTCTTAGCAGTTCTGCTGACTTCTGCAACCCAGTTCCTGGAGTTTGCCACTGTTTGCTTCACACAGAAATTCCTCAGGGGAACTTTGGCTTGAATTTGATTGTCTTCCTTCATTTCTACACTAATTCCCTCCTAGGCAGTCAAAAAACATGTGAGAAGCAGCAAAGATTTGATTTCTTCTCAGGCAACAGAAGCTGCTAGCCAGACATTTGCTTTTAGATCCTTTGGGTAATACATAACCAAGGTGGGGGTTTTGCTATCCTCCAACAGACCTCCTAATGTGACAAGATCAGCATATTCAACTACATTTCAGACTTTTTGAGAAGTTCCACAACTCCATAAACTTGACCAATTCTGACAGCAGCTTACTGAAACAGGCAAAGTAACAGAATTGTATTGATGCCATCTTCAGGGGCCTCTGAAGGCATCAAAAAGTCACTGGTAAGTTTAGTTTGCTTTTGAGTACACCATAAAAAAGCATATTTAGATGAGTGATAATGTATGGGTATAAATAGTGCCACAAACCATCATTGTCACCATTATTTGTATATTAAACACGGAAAATAGACAGTAGTGTTCTCACTTTCCAAAGCTACAGATGGAACTTGTTCTGAATATCCAGCAAAGTGTTGACTGCCACCGTGGGGTACTCATTTTCCTCTCCATCTGAAAATGTATTCTGCTTTATCAATGGATTTCTTTATTTGTTTACAATTATATTCAAGTATATGATAGTGTTTGTGAGTTCACAACTGCTCTATTTCACGTCTTTCATGGGTCATTCCCATGTATGGCAGCTCTAGCTATACCATCATGATGTTACAAATTAAAGCTGTGTTAGAAAGCAATATTAAACTGCAAATTAGAGCAGCATCATGCATATTAGCAGGGCAGAGCATACAGAGACCTCTGCCACCAATAAGCCAGTTGTTACTGCCCTTGTCTCTTCACAAAGAGAAACTGCTTGCTGTAAAGGCTCAGAGAAGTTGACTTTAGTCCTGGGGTGGATTGTGGTGGTACACTATAATCTGATAAATGCTTGTTAGCCTCAGCTTTGACAAACTGCACCTGGACTAAGCCCCTCTTGAACTTATCAGAAACACTGTCTGCTCCCAGGAACCAGCAGGTGTTTAATGAGCACCTGCTTTTTAACAACCTTGGAAACTTATTTTTCTTGCCTGAATAACAACCCAAGTGGAATAATATTTTTGTTACTGAACCTTCAAAGAAATTTACTGACTCGAATAGTGGCCAGGATGGAAAATGACTATGACTAAAGCCCACTCTCGTGTGACCCTATAAACAGAGGTCCAAAGTGAGATCCTTTTGAGCTTTCAATTCCCAGAAGATAAGAGGCTTATGTGTATGTCTAAAACATAACTGATAAGCAGGTGACTGTGGAGCCAACCAAAGACTGTTAGTAACAACAGAAAAGAATTGTTGGTATTAACCAAGGTCTATTGGTATTAAGACACCATGAGAAAAAAACCAAGATTTTGCTGGAGAAAGGGGCCATGCAGAGACATGGCAGCACTTCTCCCTGAGAAGAAACCACAACGCAGTACAGCACAAGTGCAGGAATGAAGCCAAGAAGTGGGCATGGACTATAGGGTCGGATTAAGACCACCAAAGACCCCCAAAGCTATCCAACCCTTTTCCAGAAAGCCCTGATAGAATGGACTGAACACGACAACTACTTTGCATAGAAAGCAAGAAACCTGTCTTTGGGGCAGAGAAACTTATCCATAGAAAAGTACCACATCCAAGCCCAGGAAGCATCCCTGGGACCCCAGAACACAGCTGGATTGATGCTGAAACCAGGATTGTCAGATATCTGGATCCATGCCAAACATCCCATCAACTGAATCAATGCTGAAACCAGTATCTACATCCCATCAGCTGGATCGATGCTGGAACCAGGACTGGTGGTCTCTTTTTTCTCTTTTTCTTCTTTCTGACATCACTTGCTCCTCCTAAGTCTTGTCCTTGAGATCATTCACCATCTTGGTTGCCCTCCTCTGGACAAATGCTAGTCTGAAGTCCCTCTCATATAAAGGCTCCCCCAATGGCTCACAGCACTCAACATGAGGCCACACCAGTGCAGAGTAGCAGCACAATCACCTCCCTCAGCTGGCTGGCAATGCTTTGCCTGATGCATCCCAGGACACAGTTGGCCCTTTTGGCTGCCAGGGCACACTGCTGACTCATATTCAACTTGCCATGAACCCAGAGGTCTTTCTTAGTCATGTTGCCATTCTTGCTCTGCCCAATTTTAAGCAACACAAAAAGAGCAACGTAATTGCTGCAAAGAAATGCAACCCAAATGTCATGGTAGAGGCCATATAGCCATTACGTCAGTCACATGGCATTCTTAGACTCAACTTGTAATTTGCCTCCTGACATGTCATATGACCTCAGACTAGTCAGTTCACAATCTGAGCTAGATGTATTGCTTTCTTTGACCTGTAAAACTAGAAGATCTTTGAACTAGCAAAGCATCTTCCTTATCACCCTGTAAGCATGTTAACTGCCTCAAACATTTAATGTACCACCTCAGAGTTGTACAAAACCGAGGTACAGATGTGGATAGGCACATATGTTGCTGACCATTCTGTCAAATACCTTCAGTTTATTGCTCATTCCTCTCCACTCACCCCATGCAAGAAGACAATCCAAGGTACTTTCCAGTGCACTGGTTGTACAATGACGGAACAGTCTATGCATGCTGCCTCAGGAACTGGGCACGTGGGGCACCTATGTCCCAGATTCAGATGATTTAATTGTTATGTTAAACTGACTCTAGACATGGACCAGGAGGGCTGTGCTGTGTTACAAGGGTATTTAGCAGCACAGACCAACACTAACTTAGAGGTCTTTTGGTTTGACTTTACTGACCAGCATAGCTTGCCTGTTGCTGGGAAATCCTTAAGAAGGATAACTTGCTAAACACAGAGACAAATTTTTGTGTAGTAATGTCTTCCTGCCTTGCCACTCTAAGCGAAACATTTTCTATGCTGTTTTCCAAAGCCATTGCAGAGATTTCTCCATTCATTCTCAGCCCATGAAGAATATTTTGTACATGTGCTAAACAACCTGCCAGTAGATGCACAGCCAAGTTTAAACTGAACAACAAGAGACAGCTCTCACTTTTCTGTAATGTCTGCAAAAAAGGTAGAAACTAAAAATGGCCACTAAGACTTCAAACTGAACAGTTGACACTACATAAAACATTGAAGGAACACGAAGGTCAGAAATGAGGCAGGGTTAGCAACCATAAATGAAATAAACTGGGATTCTTGTTTATGCATCACTTGCTTTGTGCTTCACAAGAATTAGGTCTAAGTACATTTATAAGAAGGCAGCTCAGGATTCATTTCTGGCTAAATGAATCCTTTCTTGATGACAAGCAGTACATGGTGATTTCTCTGCCGCAGCAAAAATTTCCAAAAATTTCCTTCATAAATTCCAGAAAAGTTTCTAGGGGAGGATGGGGTTTGTTTTGTTAGTTCATTTTCTAACAGTCCTTTTAAAAAGATGAAATCATACCATCATAGAATGGTTTGCATTGGAAGGGACCTTTAGTCCAGTCCCAATGTTTGAAAGGTTTGAAGAAGCTTAAATATTTTGTTAATAAAGGTGGCAGTGGCTCCCACTTCACATAACTGCACCCTTTCTGAACACACAGATGAGGTTCTCACCATATTAGTTAGAACTGCGGGTTTTCAAGAAATAGATTAACTCCTGCTCACCACTTTTAAGAAAAAAATCTTGAGGATCCATAAAAACAGACATAGAAAATTACTCTTATGCACCCAGCTTCAAACATGTAGTTATTTATTTTCTTCACGTTTTAGACACTAGTGAGTGGAATGACCTTGCTTCTTGGAGGATTTTTGGCAAGAAAGCCCAAGATAGAAATGCAATAATGTGTTCCAAGATCTTGGCCTGATCTCTACTTAGCATGTTCCTCACAATTATCAAAAGGCAAAAGTTACACATTAGCTTTTTAGTGCAACAATTAACAGCTAAACAAAAGCAAAAGCAGCTACACCCAGACATTTCAAATACAGAGATGGAGCAAAACCAGCATGGAATTGCTGATCTGCATAGCAGGGGTTTGCTGTAATATGGGTGCTTAGTGACACTCAGAGAACTTCAAACATTATTGAAGGATGAAGCATTGCCAAGTGCTAGCTCAGATGTATTAAATACATTGTCAGGTGGCTGTACCCTGGTTAAATACAATAGAAAATGACCACATATTTCCTACAGTTTGTAGCTTTGCAACAATGTTGAATGAACGAACTTTATGCTACGAAACTGACAGAGGAGGGAACCAATTGTTCCACTTAAAAAGCATAACTGAATGAACAAAACCTCATATCAGATCTAAATTTGTTCCTTTTAGGCCTTGTAGTAGAATTAAAAGCTACTGTAAGTAATGCAGAAATGTATTTGCCACATAAAAGGATAATTCATGTCTTAGTTTATATCTTCACCCTAGCTCGTCATTTTTACTTCTGTAACTTCTCCCTCTCAGGGCAGTTGATACCCTTCCATTCCCAATGCGGCTGCTTAGAATATTCAGGGAATCAAATTAAAATAGATACTCACATCAATAGTTTGGATTTTCTGGCCCTAAATGCTAGCCTCTGCCTAGAGGTGTTAAGATTGGTACAAGATTTGACAGGACCTTATTTGCAGTTTCCTAATTTTAGATCTTCCCTGTGGACTACACAAGCAGCCAAGAGAGAAGTAGAAGGTTTTTGACCATTCTCTAGGTGACCATGCTCAAACCTATGGCTCTTTCTGTGGGCAAAGTTGTGCAAAGCAGCTTCAGAAAGACCATAAAAGCAAATTCTCTTTTTTCCCCCCTGCCAGCTAGGTAGAAGAATGAAGATGTTCTACACAGCTCTTCACAAAAACGTCACAAATTTTTTTTCTAGTCCCAAAGGAATTTCTAGCAACAACCCAATATCTGCATGAAGAATCAGTCAGTCAGTGAAGGGAAACCAGAAAGAGCAACAGCCTCTTGTTCTTTTATAAGCATTAGTGATTGCTTTCAGAGAAATTATTTTTTTCTCACTTACTGAATGACTTACATGTACAATAAGAAAACAGAGGGAGTATATACCATCTGATTTTTCATGTTATTAACACTCATAAATCACAAGTCATACATAGTGCTAGTACTGTATCTATTAAAATATTTAATTTCACAGTATAGATTTGATTAGAACTATCACCTCATTTCTGGACAAGGGTTCCAGAATCTTCACCACTTCTCACAATGTCTTTCTACCCTTTACAATAGGAATTACAGTACATGCATATAAATCCTATCCATCTCTGGTATGAAGACTTCCAATATTCAACCATTTACAGAAAAAATACAATAGTTCATAAAGGGAACACAGCCTTCCATGTCAAAATACCAGCAGCTGTGGGCATTTTTGATAAGCTGGGCTTCATTTTTTTAAATATTGGGTATTCAGAACTTTGGTTGAAATCAAAACAAAGTGAAGGCAATAGGTTCCTTGGTAAATCAGGCCTGATCTGCTACTGAATGAATGAACAAGAGAACAGTGTGACCCTCAAGACCTAGATTCTATCCTCAACATGATGCTGGTCTGCTGGGAGGGCCTGCAAGGAGTAATTTCATTGTCTGCAACTTGATTTCTCCATTAATAAAATTGGTCAGAATATTTAACTCAGTAGAAAGCACTTTTTGATCTACTGCTGAAAACCATTACAAAAATCAGTCTAACTCATTTTCTGATTATTTATTTGTAAAATAAAGACCTACAAAGGAGTAAATGGTTCTACACCAACGAAAACCAAATTATGATAGTATGATGACAGTAATCACCACAAAAAGATTTAATCAAGACAGTCATTGCTATTTGATTATCAAAAAGCAAACCCCAACCATGTGAAGTCCAGTAGTCCCTGCACAGGTTTACCTTATTCTGCAGTACTAAAAGTGAAAGAGAATCAATTCATCCACTTCTTATAAGTAGCAAAGTTCTTCTAAGTGATCTGTCATCCACACAGCCATCAGATCCAATCCTGCTTAGTGTCTCCATAAAATGACAGTGAAATTGTCAATATCCTGTTTTTCAGTGGTAATTGGGCTGACTCCTCACCAAGTCTTTATACACAAAAGATATAAATTAGATGGAAAGAGAGCTGTTGCTAATAGCTTGGGCTAGATTTTAAACTATGATCTGCCAAACAATGCTTTGTATCTCAGATGAGCAGTTCCCTTTTTCCCGTGTCTCAAAAATTTTAAAATAAAATACGATGGTGGTATTCCTTAATATTTTTTTCTTGAATCTTACCTCATTACCTAGACATACATTGCCCTTTACTTGCCTTATACCCTCAGCCAGATGTCTGTCTCCATGAAAATGCTGTGGAGACCACATCTAACAAAGACAAATATTGATCATGGACAATTTGTACTTGCATGATCAGATCATATTAAAAGAAAAAAAAACCAAAACCCCACATCTCAGTAGCATGTAGATACTTCGAAGTCTCTAAGGCCTACTAGAGGACTAACTAACTGCCTTATTAATATAATGGCCAATCTTTGCGAACGAAGATTTGGGAAGGGCTCACCCCACGTGGGTGTGCCCTCCAAGCCTGCACAGTGGATTTTTTAGGTGAGGCTCAGTGTGCACAGAACTGGCCCCTCCGTTTAAGTCCTAAGGTTCATTTGCCACGGCCAAGCAAGCTTGGACAGTGAGAGTGAAGTCTCCTTAGGACTATCTACAGCACCCGGTACTAACCGGGGCTGACCCTGCTGAGCATCCGAGATCTGACGAGATTGGATGGCAGGGAGGCATTGAACTGCTGGGGCCACCCGTACTGAGACTCGAACTCACGACCTTGGGAGTCAGAGACTGGAGTGCTCTCCACTACGCCACGGAACCGCCCCAACTGCCTTATTACTGGTCTTAATTTTGCATTACTGCCTGAAAGGCCCTTATGATGATTGAAGTGTACACCTTAAATATTTTCCATCAAATTTAGGAGAGTGTAGAAATTGCTGTGGTTTAGAATAGAAACATTATTGCAATATGACAGTCCAAATACAAGTCAAGAAAACCCAACCAGCTGGTGTCCTTTTTCTGCCTCCTCTTTCCCCCCTCTGTCCACACAGGCTTATACATATATAATGAGTAAGCCATACGCTTGGTAAAAAAAAACAAAAAACAAAACAAAAAAAAAAAAACAAAAAAAAACCAAACCAAAAAAATTAATCTATCCCTGTGTCTGTTTTGTGCATGCACAAGAAATGTGTGTGCACATAATTAGAAAGTGAAATTACACTTTCTATTTCAATAGATTCACACAGTTGACAGGAAATAGCTATTTCAAAGGTCAACAACATTCTTAACCACAGGGCTAAGAAAATTTCAACATCTAATCATTAATTCCTTTTGTTAACATCTGTGTAACTAATTCATTGTAAATGTGCTAAGGAAAGTTCCCTTTTCTAATAGCTTTGCATTTTCTCCTCAGCCAAGGAGAAAGTCAGAGGATTCCAACATCTTCAAAGGCAGTCAACAACAGAGTCATCAGTCTTAGTTTGTCAGAAGTTAATGTCCTGATATTTCTTTTTAAGAAGGAAAAATAATCCTGATTTTTTCACTCTCTGCCCATACAATAAAGAATGAAAGATGAGCAAACAGATCTTCTCAGCTTTGGCAGTCTCCCTTAATTCTAGCAGCTAAAGGTGCTTTTATTATAGTTCACTTATACATTTACTGATTAAAAGTAAGTTACATGGTGGAAGTGATGCCGACCAGCTTTTAAGAACCTATAAAACTAAGGGCTCCAGTGCAAGAATAGCATGATTTTTTATCATAGTCACCTTTAATTCATTCTTCCTTTTATGAAATGACCAACTGTTGGTCCTTCTGTGAGGATACAATCCTTACAATACCAAGTGCGTCCACAATAGTTTCAGTATCTGCATCTACAGCTCACTCGATACCTTGCTAGTGCATCCTTAGTTCAGTTTCTCAAGCAGTTTACATTAATCCTGTAACTGAAATTAAAGTTCCAAGTTCACCTGCCCTTACAGAGCAACCCACTATTACTGCTTCCACACATGCAGAAGTTCCGTAAGAGAGTCTTAGAAGAGACACAAAGGCTCCAAATTATTTACAGCAAGATTTGAGAGCACAAGTACTGTTAAATAACCACTCTTGCAATTATGAAAAAAGATATTTTTGAAGACCATAACTATTATTTGTAACTTTGTTAGGGTCCTATGTTGCTAATAACCTTCAGAGCAAAGTGACCAAATAAGAACCTTAGAAAGCTAGAGGTGATGAAGGACAAACATAGAAATGAATACTTTTTCCTCCCTATTTAATAAAAATAAGGTAGTACATTAAAAAAGGCCAAAATAATGAAGAGCAAGAACAAAAAAGATCACTGAGCCTCTACTGTCTGCATTTTAATAGAAAGAAGAAGAGACATCCTCAAAATGACTACGCTTTGTTCAGTCTTCTCTTCCACTGCACTTTAGTAGTAATGCCTCTGGGCCATGCTTTCTCACAAAGGTATTCAAAGGATATTTATTCCCCTCCTTTTCTATTAAGATCCTTCTTAATTAGTTTTATTTTAAAATATACACACAGGATCATTTTATAAATTCAAGAGGGCATCAGGAGACAAGTACGTGATACTGTGAAAGCATTGCTCCAGAGCCAGTATGAGAATTCTGCTACAAATGTCTCCTTTGTTTCTCCATGGCTAAAGAACAGTGATGCTGTAGCCTGACAGTACCTTAGCTGGCCATGGCATTCTTCCTGTGTTAGATAATTCTGTGTTACAGAGGCTGCACTACGACTACTTGTAGAAAGCTTAATGGAAACAGTCTTAGTCTAGATTGCCCCTAATAGCAATTACTGGGGCCTAAGAGAACAAGGATCCTTTCCGTTATTACTATCAACAGCACAGGACTTTGCCAAGATCAATGACTGAAGTACTCTGAAACTACACCACAGAGGCTGGGCAAATCCAGCTAGGATCAGAAGCTGCCAGTGAATTGAGGCCATACAGCAGTGTGAAAGCATGGGGTAATTGCCAATCATATTTCTTGTTCCAAGTCCAGTAGCATAACTTCTAGGATTCTATCATAGAAGAACTGCCATACTTGATAAAACGTTAAGTTCCCACCATGCCGAATCTTGCAATATGTGAAAACCAGACACATCCAATGGATGCCCAATAAGCAAAATGCAGCCATGAAAGTCAATTTAAGAATGTCAACTGCTGCCCTAGAGACAAAGGTCAGATTAAGTCACACAGCAAGTGAGATTTTTTTTTTTTGCTCTGACATTTGACCAGTGGATAATCTTTTCACAGAGAAATCCAGAATATCTTTGAAAATCTTTTTGATATCATCTTACAGCAGTGAATTCCACAGCCAAAGCAAGTACTGTGAGAGCAGATTGTGGGAAATTTGGGGGTTTCAAGTGGTTTGCATATTGATTTACTGTATTCTATGAAACAAGATGAAGACAGATTACAAATTCCCTTCTCTATCAAGTTTCATTATTTTGCATTCTGTTACAGTGTTATTTATTCAACTCATGTAATTTCATCATTTAACTTATTTCTACAACAAATGTAGTCTTCTAAACCATCTTCTCAGGCTCTTCATACTTGTACCTCTTTGAAGCAAAGAACAGAGCAAGCTTTCCCCTTCAATGCCAAAAGAATCCTTGAAAAGAAGGTGGATCCTCTCTTCATCTAGGAAGTGAGAGCCTTCTATCCATCCTGTCCCCAGTACAGATAAACCTTAAGCATTAGACAGCACAGCACAAATATCAGCATATTATCTCACTATGACACATTCTCAGTCAACCACAAACAGTTACAACTGCAATGCGAACAACCTCTGCAATTCACAATTCCAAAAGACTCAAAGACAAACAATATTTTTTTGAGCATAGGTAAGTGATAACTAGCATTTTTTAAAGGCCAGCAGCTTGAAAAACAAACCAGAAAGACAACTACAAGGTTAACCTATACCAAAATGGTATCACAGACTCTTTCCTGCTCTTTTCTTGAACTAAAACTGCTTGGCTTCATATGCTGACATCCACAGAAAATACAGAGCACTTTTTCAAGGAATTGGACAGTTTTATATCAAGGTCATGTGACTACCTCGCTGCTGAAGCCCATATATCAAAGCAGGCAGCTGCTAGCCTGAAAGTACAGCACAGCATCTATTTTCACATAGGAATTACTGTGTCGCTTGGCAGAATTCTGTTCTATATTCAGGGGGTGACATAAACCACAGCAATGAACCCTGGAAGCCAAGTCTCCCTCTCTCTCCCCTGCACTGCACTCAGAGGTGAAATACCAGCAAAACGAAACCTGTCCTGTGCCAGGGAAGTGTATGCTGAACAAGCATTCTCTCTGTCTTTTTTTGGTCCTTTAGTCCAATAAGGAAAGGCTGGGCTCAACTTCATTAATAATTAAAACTAGATATGCATAAATTATGTTCGTGGAAATTATGGAGAGGTTAAGCTGAACAAATTGAGAAATAATCCTCTAGCAATACATATTTCAAAATGCCATACTCAAAAATACTATTCTGTGCTAACATATCGTATGCTACTGTTTAAGGATTCTATCTGTCTGAGCTGCAAACTTTTAAAAAAACTAGAACAAATTTATTTCTCAATTCTAAACTGACACAAGCTGTAGAAGTAAAGGGAAAAAAATCAGATTTTTGTTTTCAAAGAACAGAGAGGTTTTGGCTTTTCTCATAATTTATTTTAAAATTACACCCATCTCATAAAAATGTACCTTCAAAATTGGGATATTGCCAAGGAGCTTAGGCTTAACATTCAATCTAGTAATAAAACTGACAGATTGAAGGAGAGGACAGAAAAGAATTAAAGTGAACTACAATACAGACAAATGGGAAGTGATTCACAGTGATTATTCCTTTCTGATGCACAAAAACAGAACAAGGGTTAACTGGCTTGGCAGATGTTCCACTCAGACAGATCTTATTCCTCAGACTGGGAGAAAATTGAATACTGAATTTAATATCAAGATGATAATCTACCCAAAATGGAAATGGCAGCTGTGGACAGCAATCTCCACTGATGGCACATGGACATAGAGTTTATTTATTTATTTAAATATAAATAAATGTGTCAGGCTAAACTATTTTTTGAAATTTAAGGGAAGTGTATGACAAATTGTTTTTCATTTCCTCTTTAGCAACCAGAAGGTAGATGACTTCTTGTTCTGCTGGCCTGCTCATAGCCAGCATAGGCTGGGGCTGCAGGCTGACAGCTTGGCTCCCCAAATCCTGGAGCCAAAGTGCCTCCCTAGGCATTCACGCCTGGAATTCTCAGTAAATATTTTACTTGAAAAACTCCTAGATATGAAAATCAATTCAGCAGTGCAACTAAGCTTATACTTATTTATTGTGCAAGTCTCTTTATATTGCTTTTGCCCTGACCTTTCATAACTAATTTATGTATTATTCACTATCTAGTCTTCATGTTTTGCCTTTCTTAATGAAATGTGGCAAAAGCTCTGCATTCAGAAATTTGTATTTTCATTTCTTTTTCCTTAAGCAAGTCTTTATTTTTTAAAAATTAAGCTAACTCCATGCTGAGTAATGCCAGTGAATGTGAGGTTACCATAACACAACAAATTTAGAAAGGAGAGATGATATATGCACAGCTGAGAGGTCTACTCAGAACGTGGAAGGCTTACTAAAAAGAGGGAAAGGAAAGTCTCATTTACCCATTAGTCAATAGAAACAGAATTAGGAATCCAGTTTGATCAGAATGCTGCAGAGAGGTTAAATTTAAGATTGACTTTGTCCTATGGAGGCAAAGTAAAAAGAAATAACAACAATTTCTATCAAATAAGCGGCAGACAAAATGAGCGCTGGAAAACTTCAGAGCTGTGATGACTTTGGTTACCTGAGAGTGAAAGGATTCTGTCATTCAGCAAAAAGGGGGGAGGAATGGAGTATCTTTAATTATTAACTGAATTCAAATGCTGGGCACATTTTGAGAGATCTGTTTTTATTTAGTGGTATTTTTTGACAGACAAAAGAGTCCCAACCAACCAAACCCGAGGCTAAGAATCCAGGATGCAAAAACTCCAAAGTATTATAAGGATTGGAAGTGTGTGGTCTTTTGGTCATACATCATGCTTAGATGTCCTGTTCTTTACAGCACAAGTTCCTTTGTAGCCAAAACTCAAGTGCTCATCCAAAACATTTTCCCAAGCAAGCAGCCTAACTCTTCATTAATCCCCCATTGCCTGCTCTGGTCACCAGGAAGGAGAATGAAAGAGAAAGACACAATGGCAAAGGACTCTGTATCAGACTGTCTGCTCTCTCCTTACCCCACTGATGTCTCAGTCTTATCTCAGCATGGTAGGCACTGTTCATTAAAGGAAAGGAGCAGGACAGAAGACATAAGCAGCTCTCAACCTTTCCGTAAACAGCCTGTACAAGCCATCCATTTCAGCTTTGCCACAGGATTGTCTTTCACTTCCCGAGCCCATTTCTGATGGTCTTGGGGTTAGCTATGCTGGTTGACTCGATTTGTGGCTGCACTGTCACACGTGAAAAGTTGCCAGATGACTGACATTTCAGCTTTTCCTCCATCTTCACTATTGGAACAAGGTCACCTCCACGGCTGTCCCTTTTAACAGTGTCAAGGGAAAACCCTCTGCTGAGGCACTCCACCTGAAGTTTCCTGTCTTTCCAGAGCTATAACCTGACAAATGCTCCATGTAATACTCCATGCAGCTCTGATTGATTCTTCACCCCCAAGCAGTGTAGGTACATATACAAATTACTGCAGTTAAACCTTTTAAACAGCTGTATAGACCACAATATTATCATCCACCTCATAAAAATTCAGTCCAATTTATTTCTTTGCACACCACCAAACAGCTGCCCTTCAGATAGATGCTTCAGAAGTTCTTTACTGTAGGGTTTAAATTACATACAAATTATTCCCAATGAGCAGGGATGACACTAAGAAGGCACACAAGTCCCTTGCAGACCCTTTTTCTTTCATTAAGAGAGTAAAAGGGACATGCCTTAATAAAGAGAGCTTTCCCAGTTTAATTCCTGTGAATTATTTATGTTCCTCTCTGATGTTTAGGTACACATCCAACTCTTGGATTACACATGTGCGTTATCAGCAAGAAATGGAGAATCATTCCTGCAGGGACCTGTAATTATAGCAGAGTCCATTCAAGAAGAAAATGTAGAGCCAGACAACTGCTGCTCTCCTCTCTTGAATTGTTAACATGGTTGGAGTTTGCCTGCAATATAGAATACAGTTAGTCCATAAACCAGAATTTATACACACAATTGTACTCATAATTCTACACTTAAAGTCACACTAGACGTATGAGCACATCTTCTCTGTGCACAAAGCCCTCTCTTTCATGTAAATGACCTTGCCTTCTTATAAAAAAAGGGAGTTCAGTATTTGATTTTCTACCTGGTCCTTTTTCCATTCATCTTGAATAAGAACAAGGTACTAATGATGTGATAAGCAATAAATTCAGGTGCTGCTTTGAAAGAAAAGTAAATGTTAGGTATACTGTATTGTCCTGTCTTTCTCTCTGTGCATCTGACTTGGGCTAAGACAGAAAAGTTATCTTCCTCTAGATATACATCAACAGCACTGGCACAGCAGGTATAAACAACAGAGTTCAGCAATTATACCAAAATACCACACCATGTGTATCAAATTCTACCCATGATCACCTGCTGATAGGACTGTAAAAGGGAACAGCATGTGCAGAGAGTTAAAAATTGAAGAACGAAGGAGTGAGAGAGCAGAGAAAGGACACACTGGGAATAAACTAAGTTCTCCCAGGCTGCAATGGGCTTGATACAAGAAAAGAACAACCAAATCTAGCCACTTCATGACACTAAGCATACCAAGTTGTGAACAAAATGGTTAACTACAGATGACAGCACAAAGATACAGGTATAGAGAAACAGATCACTAAAATCACATGGCTTTTAGAAGTCCCAGAGCTCAGCACTTGAACCAGCTGACAAAAGGGTGAAGGGGTCTGGGGGCTTGAAACAGAGCTGTGAGACACCAGATCTGTGAAGCTAACAGTCACAACCCATCAATCACTTTTCCCTTCCCAGATTTTCAGTTCAAAAGACAACCATGGACTGAAATGAAAAGTCATTGTATTTAAACCATCAAAACACTGATCCATTAATGATGATGGTGGGTGCAGCTAAAGTGCATAGTGAGTTTATTTTTTTTTTATTAAGCTTTATAAAGGGAGAAAAAAAATATATGTTTGATGTTTCTAGTTGGAAAATGTAACCCAAGGGTATGCCAGCCTATCTGAATTATTTCCTGGAAAAGCAACTTCAAGAAAACAATAAGAAAAGGACCATGTTGACCCCATCCTTTCTCCTTTCATGTTCTCAGCCTCGTCCAATACCTTTCTCTTCTTCCTCCTCCTATTTTCCCTCCTCTTTTCTTTTATACCACCCAAACCTGCTGCTGCAGTTCTACTACCTTATGCTTTTTACTGTTCCGTGGCACTCAACATTTTCCATTTCCCTTTCTGAATACTTCACATGTTGCCTCACTCCTCTGTTCCCTCAGCACACATTATATGACTGCTTTGCATAAGAGAGAATGAAACTGCCTGTCTTTTACTAAGGTAATTAGCTAGCACACATACATTGGTTGTTAATAATTTTCAGATAGGGCAGAAGAGATCCCAAGTGCCAGGTCAAGGAAAGGGAAGGGAAGGGAATTGCCATTAGGAAGTTAACAACTCTACTCTGGACAGAAAGGCAGGCTGTGGGGACATCCTCCCTCCCTTGTGTCCCTGATTACAGACCTGGGGTTCCTTCTGAAAGCCACTGAATACATCCGTGCTCTTGCCATAGTTACAGTGAGTGTTCTTTAGCTGCTTTTATGCAGTGGAGTTAGGCAAACATGTCACAACAGCTGCACTGGTAGAATAACCAGAACATAAATACTGTCAGTGTTTAGCAAGGCTGAAATTAAACCACCTTGGACTAGCAGAGTTGAAGCAGAGTTCTACACGCACACTGAATCATGAGAACTATTTAATTCTGAAGTGTGACATACCATAGAGGGATTATTTTCTCTTCACCCAGAAAGAAATAGTCCAAAACCTTATCTCTAAGAACAGTCTTTTGCATGCAGATGATGTTAAATGAGAACTTCCCATAAGGGTAAGCAGAAAAGGGGCAAAACATCTAGAAAGCTACTGCACACTGTCATGAGTCACTTAAAAATACCTGTCACAAATGCAAAAAATATAAAGACTTCTTTTATGATGCTAACACATTTTATATGTTTCTTTCTCCTCAGTCTTTTCCATCGCCACTCTATGGCACCAAAAGCTGGGGGAGGAGGGGGGAAAGGAAGTGGCAAACCCCCCCACCCCACCCCACCCCCCGAGACAACAACGTAGAGAGAACTATTGAAAAAAGAGCACGAGGTTTATATGGAACCTGTACTTTTAAGAGGTAATTATTTTCTCAGTTTTCAAATTCCAGCATGCAAAGAACATGTTTACAGTCGATAAACACTATTAAAAAGATTTTTTTCAAAATTCATAGCTGTCACAGATGGCAATGGTTATACCTTTCAGCCCAACTGCAACAGCTGGCTGTGTGAACTACAAACAGCTGGATGGAATCCACTTTCAAGGCAAGCAGTAAAAGCTATGGACAACCATACTACCCTTATATCTGAGAAGCAAAAAGAATGTGGAGGGAAACATAAATCAGAACAAAGCAAAACTGAACTAATTCAAAATCTACCTTCCAAAGAGCTTCAGTCCATCATCTCAAAAATATACCATAAAATAGTATTTGTAGACTAGACAAAACACACTTGTGTTGGACTTACAGCACTAGTGCATTCAGTTATGCATCTGAGAGGAAGATCACTCAGAATGAACTGCATCTGGGTTCATCACATTCAGCAAGAGTTAGAGACTTCTATAAGATCTAATCTTAGTTTAAGATGGTATCTTTGCTATAATTAATGATATTATTTTAATGTATTTGACTCCTAACATCAACAAATTAGCTTTCAAGATAAAATTAGTTCTAACATCGGTTCAATTGAAGTACTAATTTTCCTTTAGTCATTTAAGATAATAACTCATTACATCAGACAACAGAAACATGCTCACTAGGTTATAAAAAAATCAATTTGTCATACATGTCATATGACCACATCCTATGTAAGCTAAGTAGTACCATCACAAAGTAAGAAAGCTGAAGTAAATTCATCAAGTGCTCCACTTTGCACTGGTACAGCGTCACCTGTGTGCAGTTT
Source organism: Sakesphorus luctuosus (assembly GCA_013396695.1). NCBI lineage: Eukaryota > Metazoa > Chordata > Aves > Passeriformes > Thamnophilidae > Sakesphorus > Sakesphorus luctuosus. Next base: position 69,703 of record VWZD01002534.1, read on the forward strand.
TGGGTGCCTCAATATGTGAAAGGTATAAAGCACCCAAAGGAGGGCTACAAAGACGGTGAAGATTCTAGAGGGAGCAGCTGAGGTCACTCGGCTTGTTCAGCCTGGAGAAGACTGAGGGAAGACCTCACCACGGCCTAGTTTCCTCACAAGAGGAAGTGGAGGGGCAGGCACAGATCTCTTCTCTCTGGTGACCAGTGACAGGACCCAACAGAAAGGCATGAAGCCATGTCACAGGGGTTTAGGTTGGAAATCATGAAGAAGTTCTTCACCCTAGAAACTAGTGGGTGAGCACTGGGACAGGTTCCCCAGGGAAATGGTCATGGCACCAAGCCTACAGAGTTCAAGGAGTGTTTAGGAAACACTCTCAGGCTGTCTTATGCAGGGCCAGGAGCTGGACTTGATGATCCTTGTAGGTTTCTTCCAACTCAGGACCTTCCATGATTCTGTGATTCTAAATACCTTCTCTGACAATCTCTTCTTCATTCTTTCCTAAACTCTGCATTAAATTCAATCAATAAATAAATGACCACTGAAAATGAAATGTGGACTGGACTTTTGTGCGCCAGAATAAGCGTGCATTTCTCACACTCCTCTGCTTCCATTATAAGCAGGATTTGTCTAAGTTATCAGATAATTATTCAGCCAGAAAATTTGATTGCCTCTGGCAATGGCCAGTCATATCTAGTTGAATACAAGTAAATCCCTTCCTGTGCAAAATTATCCCCAACTGAAAACAGAGTAGTCAGAAAATATGCCTTTGACATGAAAACTCCAAACTTCTTTATCTTTCAAGGATGTTCATTTATAAATTTCTGAAGATTTCTCTTATCAAAGAAAGATAATGTATGACAAGTCTGAGCACAAAAGAAGGAATCTTATCCTTACTTAGGATAATGAAGCCTTTGGTTTCAGTGGGACCACCTCTGCAAAGAAAGACTCCACAGGCAAATGCAGAAAGAAGTCCCACTCTCAGAACTCATGTTTTCTGATGTAACTCCTATTCATGAACTTCACAGGAAGGTCATAAAAAATCTTCAGTAACTCTACAGACCGGTGAATTTCCAGAATGCTGGGTCCAGACCAAGTACTAACTCAGGACAACATTACTGCAATGCCAACTGTTAAGTAAATGCCTGCTTCCTATAAAAAATAGTCAGTATTTTACTTTATTTGTATCCCTTACAATGCAGACTGCTTTCACAATAGTTAGATCCCAGAATCCTTTGTCCTAAAAGGTTTTCTAGGGTACAAGCCTATCCCCATATGTCAAACCACTGCAGAACAGATGCATTGCTGATAAATAATGCTTGATGATTCCTACCTGACAGGGAAAAGGGATATTTACAGATAGAATGTGTAGGAATGGTTCAAAGCTGCCTCATGGGAGGCTCAGAATTGACATTAGGAAGCATATTTTTACTGAGAGGGTGGTGAGACACTGGAAGAGGCTTCCTAGAGAAGGTGGTAAATGCCTCAAGCCTGTCAGGGTTTAAAAGGCACTTGGGCAATGCCCTTAATAACCTACTTCAAGTTTAGGCCAGTCCTGCAGTGGGAAGGCAGCTGGATGAGGTCACTGTAGGTCCCTTACAACTGGAACTACTCTGTTCTATTCTATCATTCTGTTCTGCTCTATTCCAAATCAAACCAATGAGACAACTGTCCCTTGGGAACAAAGAAATAGCATATTAAGTGAAATGTATGTTCCTCCTGCCCAGCCCCCACACATGTGGAGATCGCTTTGATCCCTGGCATCATAGATGGAACTAGCCATGATGTGACTTCTTCATGAGAAACAGGAAGGGAAGACCTGTACTTTCAAGCATCAAGGAGAACATGCAAGGCACAGGGAGGTGCCAATGGAGGGGCTGTACTCACAGTAATCCCACCTTTGCAGAATTTCATAGATAGCAAAAATAATACCAGTCTATATCTCTGTCATTACTGTTACCTTGGGATCACTTAATTCTGCACCAACATCAACAGCTGCATTAGATCTAATCCTTATTCAGGTATGTCCTCACATGACAGAAACCATCTGTTCCCAAATCAGGACAAATAGAATTGCAGTTGATGTGCTGACTGGAGTCCTAACCCTGCTTCTTTTCCCATTTATACCAATCAGTGGTGCCCCATTTCTCTTTTTGAAGTTATCCCTGACAAGCAGGAAAAGATTATACATTTGGAAGAGCTGTAATGCAAGATGCCCCACACCTCCAAATGGCCACCAATAAGCCTGCTCTCGCTGCTCCCAGGCCACTGTGCACTTTACTCAGGTCCATGCAGCTCCATGTTCCCCAGTGCACCTGAAATGTGCAATAACCTGAAACACGAGAAGCCTCCAAATACAGAAAAGCACTTAAAGGACTCGTAATTTCAAAGTGATTCAGATCAGACCTAAGACTCATATACTTTTACAGTGTTACTTTCTGTTTCATAACACAGAGTTTAACTGCACATTTTACAAGTTTGTTGGGCATGGGATGAAAACTTCCTTTTCCCAGCTGATGCTTCAGAACAGTAAAGTTTGGCTATAAACTAAATATGTAAGCTAGAAGTAATGTATGGTACGAAAGCTGTCAAATAAATTCGATGTTCCAAATAGAGCACTTCAGGTACAACACACAAAATAACCTTTATGCTTAATAACACAAGTCTGACTGAGCACAAATAATGTCACACTGTTCTCATCTAAATCAGAAGCACTATCATTTAAGCCATTTAATGTCAGCCCATTAGCTTGAATTAAATTGATATGGATATGCTCATCATTTTCCAAGTGAGTATTGTACATTGATTATGCAATCAATGAAGTCTTCTTGTGATTCAGGGTAATAAAATCCCCCATAATCTACAATCTACACACATAAGTAAAAGCCAGAAACTCAGAGGAGATCAATGTACAGATAAAAGGATTATATTTAGTAAAGATGTACCTATGCTTCAGTGTACATGACACACAAAAATACTGATCACAATGAGGTCCGATGAACAGAAATACTGAAAATTATTTTACATGCAGAAGTATCAACCAGGTCTTGAAATGCACAGACAAAGTAAAAATTAACTCTGCTTGCTCTGGCACTCTAAAAGGCTAGTTACTAAAAGAGTAGTTATTAAACTACCAGGGAATATTTGCATGTCATTACAATCACTGTATCTTAGGAAGAATATCGCTGCAGAAACAAGATTACTTCATTTAGATTACTTCATTTTGTGAATCTGTGTTGAGAAAGTTGGTTATTTGGACATGGCATTTACAGGTCTGACAAACAGCAGCAAAACACTGCAGATGAAACAGACTCTGAAAAGAAATTAATGGATCAACACCAATAATCAATTTCTGATAGTACCTGATTTAATCACAAGCTGAAATACAGACAATATTTCTGAACTCTACAAATAAATATACTGTAAAATTGCCTTGCTTTTGCCCAAGATCCTTTCTCTTCCTCATCACAAAAAGCATTTCCTTTTTTATACAGTTGCATGTTCTAAAACTAAATGAATTTGTCATCCTCTGTAGTGCTTAAGGTCTCAGGCTAGTTAGTAAAAAACAAAGGAGGGCAGAAAGATAGAAGAAATTAAGAGCAAATGATGGAGTTGTAAGCATGGAGAGGGTGGCAGCACTGGCAAAAGACACACCTGAGGAACAGATGGGTTTTTCAAGCCACTGGTGACAGATGGAAATACCCAAGAACATCAGAGAGGCCTGATGCCACTTTCAAACAGAGTAAATGAAAAAGTTCTTGATGAGTTTTCTATTTGGACTTTTTTCACTTCTTTTTTCTGTTGGTTTTTTTTTCATAATAAAAAAAATAATTAAAAAGCAAGAACTCTTTTATCCATTCACCACTTGAATGGTCTTCCAATCATTTCCCCACAGCTGTCTGAAGTAGAGCAGGAAGTAATGAAGCCACATTCCATTCAGAACACCTGCATTCACTGAGCAGGTTTTCACATAATTCTGATCTTGCTTTCAGGATTTTTTAATGTCCCTGCACAATTTGCCAATTTTAAGTGTGTTTACTGTTTGTCACTCAGTTCAAAAGTTTTGCTGAGGCAATGTTTCGGTTGATAATTAAATAATAAAAAATCTCCGGGCAAACAGCATGCCATTATTTACACAGAAGGATGCACATTCCCCTCATAAAAGATGCACATAAAAAAATTACATATTTTCCTTTGTGAATCAAACTCCCTTTCCTCCCATACCTATCATAAGTGTCATTGACTTATCTCTAGACAAGTTAACTCAATTAGAATTACCAATAAAGTCTCCCTCCTTACTTTCCTTTCCCTCCTTTGAACTAACACAAGAGCACAAAATGGGGATTATGTCTTTGAAAGGAAAAGCAATCATTATTGACTGGCACACTTTGCATTCTGCTCTGTGTTTCCCTGCACAGTATTACAGATGGGAAGCTGGCAGGCCAAGTGAAATGGTTCTCTAGGTGAGATCCAACCCTGAAAGCCAAAATAAAATTTGGCACTAGAGAAAGACGCTGCACATCAACTGTAAAGATCATGTTTGAATTTTCAGTTTATTTGGGGAAGGAGAGCCAACTCATTTCATGGCAGAAGTTGCATACTTAGCAAGTAATTTTTTACTAATTTTTACCTCTACATTTGTGACACTATTCAAGATTTCCTAAACTTCACAGCTTCTACAGATCATGACCCCAGGGAAAGGACAGGTACACCAAATGATGTTCTAAAAGCAAAAGCAAATGGAATAGCGTGGCAATAAATCTATTTTCATTGATATGGTTTACACAGTCAAAGTGGGGGAAACTGCACATATTGAGAATACATAACCAGCTAATGTGAAGTATATTCTCTAAACAAGATGTTTTCCAAAAGTTTCCTGGGAAACAGGTATCCTCAGCTGTTTGGGTCATTGAGCCAGCTGTCACTGCAACAATGTCATTAACAAATACGTAAAACATACCAAGAGAATGTCATCATTTATAGCATAAAAGCAATATTGCTACTGTTGTTCTGGGATGCAAAGCCTACTTTGTATAACCTTCAGTACCAACGTATCCAGCTCTATCCCTAGAGAGATAATGTAGCAATGGGTGTAGGACAGATTTAGCCTTTTAAAATAATCTTATTCTTTCAATTTTACAGTCCCATTTGCCTGGCAGAATGCCACCAGAGTATGCAATTTAATAAAGTCATTGCTGTCACAAGACATACTAGATTGCTCTATCCATGGACTGTCTTCTATATATAACTGATAAGAGCTTGCATAATTAAGGTTGCATTTGGAAGTCTCAGCTATGTAACTAACAGCTCTTTGCAGAGCACTTTCATTACATATGAAACACAAGCTTTCCCCACAACAGGAACTTTTCTTCTCAAAAAAATGTTTTGACATTGTATCTACAATGATCTTCAATGTTAACAAGGGCTTTAAATTTAAAACATAGTGTAATTACTTCAAACTTTTAATATTAAACTGCAGACTTTTTCTTCATATAGAAGAAAAACAGAATTTTATATGAATGTTAAACAAAGAAAAGTCTACACGTTACTGTTATTACACACTAGATTGTGAAACAACTGGAGACTTGTTTCCAGAGATTCATCGAAGAGTCCATCTAATTTCCTATACAGCACAAAAAGAAGCTGTCAAAAGGAGGAATACCTGGAAAGATATCAGTAAAGGTAGATTTTGTGTGACTTTGGTACCGTTACTTCCAAAGGAAACCAAATGCATCTAAATGTGACCCAAGACTTTCTCTTCCCAGGCAGTAACAAAGATGTCGCAGGAAAAAATTTTGAGATGATAAATATAGAAGGTATGACATTTCTGAAGTCCACAGGAGCACTTATTACTGCATCTTTTGCCTATAATTCAGAGAGTTTTCTCCATCAAAGAAGCTCTAGTTTGTGTACTTCAGTTGTGTACTTGCATACTAATCCACAAATAAACACAAAGCTGTTTCAAACCATGAAAGCTGAATAGACTCAACTAATTTATAACAGCAACTTTAGAACAGTCCAATTTTTTTCTTGCTTGGCACAGGACCATGAAAATAAGTTAGGTGTTAAACACTCAGTACATCTTTTACAATCAGTGTTGTACAATCAGATTACAATCTCAGCACCTTTGCAGGAGAAACAGACCACTTATTTGATGGTTAAGCAATTCACTAAGGACATCTGTTTTGCTAGAAACAGCACTTGCACAATCTGAAGCATGCCACAGCTTTATCATTACCCAAGACTCGAATTTCTGTTCAGCAGTATTTATTCTTCTGTTATTTCTAAGAAGTTGTCAATAAGCACACAAAATAGCCTGAAAATGTGCACTGGGTCTTCTAGCAAAATTCTGCAGCTACTGGAACAGAATTCAGTTGACCAGTTCTACTTGACGGAGCACTAAAATTGTGCAAAAGCTTCACTTACTTCCAGAGGGTTTCAGAAGAAATTTTGGACACGCTCTATTTGACTTATTTTTAAATAATGTTAGTAGTCTATTAAGCTCAGACAAGTGTGGGCCATTTGGACCCTATACATATTCTAAGCAGTTGGAATTCAAGTGAATTGAGTTCTCCCTTCTGCAACTGTATTTACTGTTCAAGAGCCAATAAGACAGAGCAAGTATCACCTCATTCTTTTGCTTCCTTCCCCTGCCCCCAGGGGTAAATATGCAGTTTGAGTGCATGGTAGCAAAACCTATAAGAAATTTGTGACTTGTACAAATCCTTTACTTTCACTTCCTATGGCATAAATCCCTAACATCACAGAAAGTAAAATCCTTGATACTTAAAATAATATTAGAAGTGTATCTTAGAGCACACTACCACTTACATTAATGCATGCTGAGACTTTAAAGATGTTACAATGAGATATCTGTTGTGAGTATCCAGGTAACCTCATTTGTAGGTAGTATAATTTGCATTTATTTATCTATATAGATACTTATATGGCTCTCTCACTGGGTTACTAAGGCATTTTACAGGTAGCAATGAATTTTCCCAGGAAATACCCTTGCAAAATAAGCATGATTATCTCCGGGTGAGAGGTGAAGAACAGATATACAAAAGAATGGTGTGCACTGCTGAAGGTCAGCCTGAAAGTCTGAAACAACCATTGAACGGCTATGAAATAACAATAATCAGATCAGGAATCTCCACAGATTACAGATTGGCTGTGTCTTCTCCTATGCTTGTCCTTTCTCTCATGCTGAGCAGAAGTCAATGAGAAACAGTAACATAACCTTTAGCCCTCAAGCTTGAAGCAAAATTATTATCTTTCACTGAAATAACCATAAAATGTTAAGAATGCTAAGATTTTCTGTGTCATGCCATCACAAATACATTAGTATGCATTTATCCCTAATATTCTTAGCAAAATACTTATATGATAATTGTCCCACCAATCCCTACTGCTGCCAGTGGTTGGTGGCTCTGACAGAACTGAGCAACGGAGGCTATTTTCATCATGCAGAAATAATTCTGTAGCAGCTCATACTGAGTTTATAGCATTTAGGAGCAAAGATGACATCATTTTTTAAGAGTCCTTGCCCTGAATGATCAATTTTCATAAGCTTCAAATCCAGGATGGGTGTATGTCAAACCTAACTGCTTCCTAATGAAATCTATGGGGGATTTGAAGAAACGTAGGGATGAGAGGTATTCAAATGTAACAAAGAAATTGAATGCCTGAAATCATCTCTTTTTTTTTTTTTGAGGGGATGTGGGTGGGGAATCAACTATAATAAAAGGAACATGTTTTCCTACAAAACATTGTTTGCTTGCAGCCTCTGACCTTCAAAGTACCATAATGCTAATCTATCCTGATTTTCATCCTAGACCACTAGGAAAAAACAATGTTTGTATTAGAAATTCCTCCACCACAAACTGCTTGATAACATTAGGAATGACATTGGTAAGCAACAGTATTTATAGCTTGGTTTTGATGGGCATCCTGTTTCTTGGGGAATACAAAACATGGACTTCATGGATTTGTAGTGCTCCTAGCACTGAGAAACTACTAGGAAGCTTAGGGGTGCAAATTGACTATGAAAGCCAAGTAAACTGAACCACAGATTTAGACTTAGAAAGGAGTTCTTCCTTGAAGCAGGAATTCTAGAATCCATGGGATCAATTTGCTTACTCTGTAGGACTATCCACTCAAACGGAGCACGTGGTAATTTCTGAATAACAACATCCATACTACTGTACAGACCTAGAAGTCTAGTACTTTCATGAAGCTTGTGATGGCATTTTAATATTTTTCATCATTTGCAAAAAAGACTTTTAGTTTGATTCAATCCACCTGAGTGTTTTATGGCTCACACAAGTGGAGGGCAGGCCTATGGATGTGTGTTCAACAAGCCTTTCAGCACTGTACACAATATCACACATTGGCTGCCTGAACAAGTCTACTGGACTTTTTCTGTCCTGAGTTCTTATCCCGTCATCAAGCCTGAGAAAGTGCCTGAAGTGAGCTCACCCCATCCATACCAAATCTGCCATCGGAACGACTGCAGAAACAAATGTCCATATAATTTGGAGGATGAGGAAATCAGCATGTCATTTAATAATATGTGAGCTTTCAGAGCTAGCTGCAAGCAGCACCTCTCAGGTGCACTGCTTCTTTTTTAATGATCAGAGGCACACAAGGAGTTTGAAGCAGCACAGGCTGGCGATGACACAGCTCAGGCTGTCCTGGGGAAGACACAGATTCAAACAGTAGCTGAATGTCTCCCCCTTTCCCCATCAGACAGACCATCTTGGAAAAAATTCTAATTCATAATGGCAGAAAATCATGAGGATACCTTCATTTCATACCCAACAGAAATCAGCTTATACAGGAGCTACATCATAGTACAGTCAGTGTGTGATCTTTTCACACCCTTGACAGTAATGTAACCAAGCATTAAGCTGACCAGCCAGCCCTTCCTAGTACATCATAAATCAGCAGCACAATTCAAATATCTGTTATTGAGACAGCACATGTAACTAATGGTAGCACTGAGATTAGAACCTAGTACTATTCTCTGGCTCTTTCTTCTGCCAAAGAAGGCTTAAAGGAACATACATAAACTCCCTGAATGAAAACTAGACAGGTCAAAAAAGGACTTTTACAGAGGTGACAAAAATAATTCAGCTTGAAAATACGGCAGTTGTAAGGAAAACGCATCATTCCAGCAAACTTCCCATAAGGACCTTGTGCCTTGCTGCAGTACAGCATATTTAACTATTTCTGAATGGGAACACAGAGCAGCATCTGCTAATTCCCAGCATCAAATCCTACAGTAAACAGCCTCCCTTCAGGATTACCCAGTTGAGCCTTCACCATGCCCAACTCCAGCATAGATTGCGAGATCAGCTCAGCCCACCATGGTGTGATAAAAGACTCTACAATCTGGTGTGACAAGAAATTGTTTTTCACTAAAATCCTTCCAATTTGCTTCAGTACATATTTTCCCACTAAAGGTCTCTGGATTCCTTAAAGCACCCCAAGAGTTCCCAGATCATTCATTCCAACTGTGTACTTCCTCTAGCAACTCTTAACCCTGATTTTCCCCTTTGGTAAGCATCTAGAACAGATGCCAGCCATAAAGGATCTTCTTTTCTCTTCCTCTGACACTTTTCCACACTGTTAGAATAAGATGAGAGTTTTCACTCATATTTATCAGTTCAATGTCACCTTCAGCCTCTGTCCTTGCAACAGATGGAAGACCTACCGCATTCCTCTAGAGTACTGAGCATCCTGGACCCATTCCTCTCTTCCCATCATCATTTGTGAAGAAATGTTCATGGGCAGTAGACATTGCAGGTTTTTTAAATATTCAGGAATTTACTACATTTGAGTACAACAAGAGATGCCAACAGTGAGAGATCCTGTCTTTGCATACCTTTTTGGTCACCTTTCTTACATACACATACTCATGTAAAAGATAAAAGTGCTTTCTTTCCCCTACTTGCACCCTTTAATAAAAGAATGTGTCTCTTCCATTAATTTCTTATGATACTCCATACATCCTTTTGATGCACTAGTAGATCACTACTACCATTTTACTAGCACTCCCCAGCAAAACTTTAAAGGCTGCAAAACAGAATGGTGCCATACTTTGATGCAGACATTGAGCATTACATTTCCTTCCTGCACCCACTACATACTGAACTTGTTTATATCCTTCATCTTTCCCTTCCACAATGACAGTCTCATTGCATTTCTTTATTAAAGCCCTTCAGTTTTCTCAAGTGTAAAATATATTAAATGTATGATAACTTCAGCAGGATAATAAGGCCTAAAGTAGTTAGGTTCAAGTCCATACTTCCATCCTCAGCTTCTTACTTTCATTCTTAAGTCTACCACTAAGTCTTAACACTTGGACCCAGCATTGGTGCTGATATTTAATGTCCAGCAACTTGCTGTGTGACCCTGGCCACATCATAGCAATTCCCATCTTTCTTACTAGTACAGTGCTTGTAATTCTCAGGCAGTGGAAGTCACTAAATCCAAATATTCTTACAGTAAACATGTCACAGTACCATGATGAAAGGCTCTATGGAAGTGTAAAGTGGTAGGAAAATGTTGTTATTAATGTGTGTGTGAAGTTACTGTCACCTGAATTTCGAAGCATCTTTTCAGGATATCGGAACCAAGAAACAGTGCTGCAAGAAAACTAGCCATTACATGAAGAGTGCAATACCATTAATGGAAATTTTTTACTCAGATCAAGACAGAACCTTTTTATTTTTGCCTCAAGTGTTAACATACAACATTTATGGCATTTTTACAGTTCCTAATATTAATCAATACTAGGAGTAATAATCAAGGTATTTTCCTCTCCAACTGAATGAGACCAAAGAGCAAAAGAAATTCAAGTAGCGAAAAAAGTAGTAAAATACTGACATACTCACTTAGCTCTAAGTTTATATATTTGACATTCATACTATTAACTTCCTATCTATCTAGAGAGAATATTTCTTTACCTTTCTAACAAAATAATTTGAGTTGTTGTGCACCATAACTTCAATCTAACATTGAAGTCAGAACACACACCCATACACACACACAGCCACAGACACACACTTCTGTACAGCCAAACTGAGCAATTACCTCACAGAACTATAAAGTAACTTCCATTTTGTACATTTTTTGCTAAGTGGAGGTGTGTAGAAACATAGCTGGACAAATTGATTTTGGAATCAGGCCAAACCTAAAATTAAATGCTTTGTGACAGCTGTCACTATTTGTCTGTCATGCATCAGAGAACATCAGACCATGCTATGACATCAGCTCAAGAACATACAACCTTTTGTCTAAGCTACAGACTAGTTCAGTGCTTTCATGACAACTCTTGTGCACATTTCTTATACTTTAATTGATACCTGGTGGGAGATTACAAGTGAAATTCCATTTGCTTCTTTCCTACCAGGAGTATAAATACTTAGAGGGTCTCAGCCAGCATTAAGTCTTGCCAGATAGAATGCAACAGTACAATTCAGAGGCCATCTCCAATCCCTCAGCAGCCCCTCCAGAGGCCTTCCACTACTTCTGTGGATCTGCAGTTACCATTGATTATTACTTTACCTAAAGAAGACCCATAAGCACCTTCAAAGAAAGAGATGTAACAGCACGTTCTTATTGCTTGTGCCATAAACTTTCTCTTAGGCAAATAAACTAGGCAAATAAAAACCCCCACATCTCTGTAGTGGAAAACTGTCCATTAGACTGAGCACCTCACTTTGTTAGCAGGCAAAGTGCCAGTTGTCAGGAGAGTTTAGGAATATGTTGATGTATGTATATCAAATACAACTGATCATATTTCTCCACAGCAGAGTTGCTAAAATGGCTAATAGGAGGCCAAATGGGGCCAAATGGTAGTTACCACAGAATACAAAACATAAAATCCTAAGGAGTGTCAACACCACCAAAGATTTTATACTTTAAAAAAAAAAGGGGAGGGGGCAGCAGTGACTTGGAGAGAGACATCTGAAATACTGCATCTGGAGGACAGATAAACAGCATATGGGTCCTAAGCAGAATGCTTTTGCAATATTGTTAATCAAGATAGCTCAGCCTGATGTTTCTCATCCCTTTTCCCATAGTAACAAGCTTTAAAAGTCTAAGAACTATACTGTAAAAATTTGTTCAAATTAGCTTGGAAATGGACATGGAATTTAGCTTTAATAGCTTGTGTTTGTGCCAAGTATTGCTGCTATAGCACATTTCTCTTGTTAATGTCTTTAAACTATGAGCACACTGCAATTACTCTGCATTGATTTTAAACGCAGACTTAGTGCAGTAACGTCTCCAATTTGTAAGCAAAACATCAGCACTATAAATCAAACTGTTAAAGTCACCGTTTGAGCCAAACATGAGCAAATTAATAGAGAACAAGTATGGAGATCTGTCTTTAGATTTCTATACATTAAACCTGTGGATTTTAGCACCCATTACATTGTGGTTTAGGTCATTCACATGGCATAGAAGGAGAATCGCTGAATGACAGTAGCTTTATTGCTGTGTCCCTCATGGTTAGTCCGTATACACAGAACTGAAGATGACTTGCAGGTTCTTCCTTCTGCAAGGTTAAGAAGTGCAGACACAAGAAAGCTATTTGCTTGACATTACAAGCCTTTCACATCCAGCCTTACAGTGGAAATGGTGTTAAAATCTCTAACCACTGTGCCATGAAAAAATTATAGAAAAGCAGAATGTTCAACAAGCAACTGATAATTACTTGATCTAAGATTTAATTAGATTAATCTTTCTGTGTAATGTAACAAAACACTTCACAACAGCACAGATCAAGCCTCCAGTACACTGTCAGGCCAGTGAAACTACAAAAATTCATTATTTTTAGTAGTTTCTTGACCAGAAGACTAGAGACATTTTATTGTTAAACTTGTGGTGCTGACAATGGCATGTATCTAAGAAACAGACAATAAAGTCAGTAAAAGACACCCATTAAAATTAGGTTCTGACACCCTGTCATCCATACCTGAGCAAATGTGTCCAGCACAAAATGAAAGGCTTGTTTTTAATCCTGTCAGCTTCCAACATGACATCATGGTTCTAAGAGATGTGCTAGCTTCCTGATTTTTGCCTTATCCATAACAGAGGTGTCAACAATTCTCTTTCCGTGAGGTACGCAGCTGAAGATAACCCAAGCACTGCACTGGATCTGCCTGGACACTCCACAGACATGGAAAGGTCTGAGAGGTGCTGTGGTGCTCTCAAACATGTGGCTAACACACAACCATGGGCGGAGGCATATGGAGCTGTTCAGTCAAGCCCCTGCTCAGTGGGAAGAATACACGGAGCTGCTTTTCAATTCCCAAAAGGGGAGTTCTGAAGTGTATCAGGTATACTGGAAAAAGAGGAAATATTTTCTTCAATGGTCCCAACAGATGGACAGAAGAAGTTGTTCTCAAGAAATGCAGATGCCAAAATCCTACTTAAAAAAAAAAAAAGTGGGGGGTGGGGGAAGCACATTTCCTCTGAGTGTCAGTACCAGAGAAAGAAGATCTTGTTGCTGCACTCTAACCAGGCAATGACTGCAAGGCACTTAATTTTCCAATTAATTAGATCCTAACTCTAAATGTAGAAGTAATTGATGTGTCAACACAGACAAATGAAACAACTCTCAACATAAAAGCAAGGACGATGCGTCTACCACTCAGTACTGGATGATGGATTCTGTGATTTTTTTTTTTTGTAAAAAATTGCTTCTGTGAGAAGCAATGCCACTGCAGCTCAGCAGCCACACAGTAGCATATTTATTATATAAGGTACCTTCACATCATTCCACACTTTCAGTAGGCAACACATCCCTACAAAACTCACCATCTCTGTTCTTCTACTGTAAATATTCCTTTATAATGTTTTTAACATGTATAGTTCACCTAAGCATTCACTGATACCTTTGTCTTCCAAACACTATTTGCGTCTTTCTGTCAACCACACTGCATGACATCAATTCAACACTTAAAATTGTAAAGAGAGATGCCTGATCTTCTTTTAAAGGCTCTCACAAAAATAGCAACCAACTGCCCCCAGTTAAATTAACTGTCACTAACCAAAACTTAAAGCTCTAAGTACTTAATACACATCAGTGAACCTGCTACTTTCCCTTAATTTCTCTTTTTGTCTGGTCATCATCCATTGCATTTGATCAAAATTTTAAAATACAGTCTTTAGGAGGCAAGGGCTGTTTTCTTTGTCTTCATTTCTAATGACCACTGCAATGGGAGACTTACTGGGTTCTACCAAAGCTTACCAAAGTGATAAAGCCAGCAGAGAGGTACAGGAAAGCCAAAGCAGGTGTTCATTGGGAAGCTTACATGACATCTGAGCAATTCCTCCCTTTCTTTTTTTTTTTCTTGTTCTGTAAGCATACACCCACACATGTGCACACACAAACACAGAGTCAGCAAGCACTATCAAGAATTGCTGTAAGCCTTTTTGTAATGCTAGTCTCATCTTTTTTAATCTAGCTAAATTACTGGCTCCAGGTAGGAAACTTTGACTAGTCTACTTCTAAAATGCTTGCTGGAAAATAGCAAACTCACTGGCAACTGAGGCATTAAAAACAAAAATACTCCCAAACCCTTCACTAAGCTGTGCTGCTATTGCAGGCCACTGTAGAATACTTCAGAGTATCCGAGCTCCTACCATTCCACTACCCTGCTCATGCATCATTACTAATGTTCCTTTAAAAGAAAAATGTATTAACAGGATACCAGAAATTCAGTAATAACTTGGGGAGACAAGTTTCATATAAGTTTAAATGAGGTTTTTAAGAAAGTCACTTAATAAATGTTTTTTGGTTTAACCATTTAGTGCATGCAGGCATTAAAGCAAGGCATCATCCAATCTTTCAGCATCTGAACAATAAATGCAAATGTAGATGGATGGGAAGGAGCCAGATGGGATGACAGGCTGGTCAAGGGATATTCCTTCTTTCACCTTATCTAGGTCAACAGTTTGAAGCAGATTGAAAAAATTACCAGTTGACAGAAAAGGACCTGTCTGCCCATTCCAGTCCCCACGCTGCCCACAGCAACTGGCAGCTTTTCTAAGATCTAAGCAGCAACATTAGGGGATGACCAAGCACAGAGATGACGTGAGTCAGTTCTCTCTGGAACACCATCAGGATGGGATGTACAATTGTAGGAAGCTTGCTTGACAGAACTCATACTCCTTTGTTCTGCAGCTAAAAACCTGCTTACACTAAGGCTAGCAGACAGTTAACTTTTCTCTGATACTGAAAGCTTCAACACAGAAGAACAGAAAGGAATTGCCATTTCAAGGAGATAAAAATATTAGCTCAGCCTATTCCTCTAGCAACACCACCTTACTCAAATGTTTTCCAAACTCTTGCATAAGAGCACTCATGACAGATGAAAGGCTGATTCAAGTCAGTTCTTACTTCAAGTCTTTCTGAAATCATCTAAAATCTTGTCCTCCTCTCATGTTGTTTAAATACCAGGAAACATTAATTTGGCCCTGTGAAATGTTGGCTGAAGGACGATCACACTTCCAAATTCCAGCAACATACATGACTTTGACTTCTCTCTGTGCATACATCAGATACAGGAGGGGTTACACAGTGGTTCTTACAAACCCTCTGATTAGAAACCCCTTCTCTGGACATATATGACAGAAGTCATAAATGAGAGAAAAGTCTCTAAGAAACCATTCCTACAGCACTCAGGGAAAAGTTCATTCCTCCTCTGCTTCACTATCAGCTTTGAGACACCCCTTGCTGCAGAATAGCCAGTCATAACCTAACAAGCAGCAAAATGGCAGTTTCTGAATTTATCATACCACTACCAAGCAGAAAACACGAGAAAAACAGCAGCTTTCCAGAGCCCACTTCTCTAAAACACAAAGGGCTTGGCTTTGCATATAGATGCACCCCATAAGTTCCAGATGTCAGACTCACCCGCTCCCCAAATGAACGAGCAGGCAGGGACTGGATCAGCCAGCAGCTCACTTCTGGCTGCATGATTAAATCCCAGGCAGTGGCCAATCTTGAAGTATTTCAGAGCTACAGAGTAGCTGTCCTCAAGTATACGCTTTAGATACTGGGCAACTGAATTCTTTCCTAATAATAGAAAGTCTTCCAGAGAGAGCAGTAGCAGGCACATCTTATTTAGTAAAGTACACAGCGAGCAACTCTGGCTTGCAACAAATTGTATCTCCCTTTTAATTCAGGTATTTTCAAACTTGCACACAACCGGAGACAGCATCAAAGCACCTTAGGATATAGCTGAACAGATAACCAATCCCATGAACATATTCAAAATTTAATCTGTTTAGAGACTTTCAAGATGCTGCTAACATGTATGACAGACAAGCACTACATCTGGTATTCTCCATTCTATACATCACCAATCTCTATGCATTATCTATTCTATACATCTCTTCTATTCTCTACTCTATACATCTCTATTCCCTGGTATTTTCTTAGTCAGCATGAAAGGTGCTGACTAAGTGTTTGCTTCTTTGTGAAACAGATTTCAAAAGTAACACAGCACAGGCAATGGTTTGTTTAAAAATCAAAACCAGACTCTTTTAGGTTTCTGCAAGAAATTTTGCTGTGTGTGGAGAAGCAGAGAACAAGTTCTACTTTACTGGCATTACTGTTTATTTTCATGCAATAGCACCCACGAGAGGCAAAGCACTGTTCTAAATGCATGACAGACAGAACTCTTGCCCCCAAAACCTCCACATGAAACAGAGACTGCAACTTCAATTCATAGAACAACTAAAAAGAGCTACAAAGCATTTCAAGAGAGTGCTGCAGTTACTTGATAAAATCTGGAGTATATGGCCTTGCTGTCTCCTCCACAGCTAAAACTTGCTCCTCACCATTACAAGCAGGAACATTTTATTGACCTCTAGAGTTCTTACTTTGCTTTTTTTGTATTAACTCCCTCACTCTGAACAACCTTTTCAGCTCTCTCGATAAATGAATCAATTTGAACAGAAGACAGCAAAGTGCTGAGTCATCACTCAACTCCCTGAAAATACAAGGAGCTGAGCATAATCAGTCAATGGAAGGACTTAGAAGTCTAGTTGTTATCATAAGAGAAGCCTCTTTCACTTCCAACATCCTGTCAATTCCTGTTACTACAATGGCCCAACCACTTGCTTTCATCTTTTATCCTTTACACCCTTTGTTTACAGTAAAAATTAATAGTCAGGTGCCCCTAAAGTTTGTACTTAAGAACCTAAAAACCATCCAACCATCAAAAAAAAGGAGGAAAAAACCCACAACAGAAATAAAAAACAACAACAACAACCCAACCAAAAACCAAACCCATAATTATTTTATATTAATATATTCTGGGTTTTTTTCTGTCTTTAGTTTTCCCCCTATAGTTTTTGCTCCTTTTTCCAAATTTTTCTCAAAATCTGCCAGGTCTAATGCTTTGTCTAGCACTTTGGTTTGGTTGCCTTTCAGCTAGTATTTTAATAATCACATTACTTTGGGATCAAGACCTTAACTGGAGATTTCAAGTCCCAATATTTGGCAACATTTAAATCTTTCCATTTCTAACTCTGTCATTATTTTATCATTTGCTGATGAAGTCCTCCCATTAGTGGTTTCAAATGGAGCTTTAATTCAGCCCAGAAAGGTTAACATCATGAGATGTCTCTTATCTACCCATACGGTGCTAGCACACACACTTCCTAATAAAAATGAAGTACTACACAAAGAGAAGGAGTTTGTTTTGGAACAAGAAGGCCCAACAGCAAAACAAAATCACACTAATGCTGATGAAACAAACAGTACAAAATGAGAATTCATTACTTCAAGGGTTTAATAGAACTTGCTTTTTTCACAACTTTGAGAGACTTTTCACTGCTTAATTTAGTCAGTACACTATGAGCAATTTCAAACAAAAACCAACCAAACTCGTCTGTTTAAAAGAACTCATCTCTCCTCCTCTTTTTGCATTCCCTGCATCTCTGCTCACTGAACACTACAAGATTACAACATAATATATCCTTCTAAAAGTTTAAAATCCAACATTTGCAGAACACAAACAAGTGGAAAGTTGTTCTCTGGGGTGATCATGTTCAGTTGTTCAGTACTGGGGTAACTAAGGATTCAGAACTGAGGACAAGAATAATAAAAGAAAAAAACAAAATGAGAGCCTGAGTAGCTGAAGCAGTGAAAATATGCTGGTTTGCCTCTCATTCGAAGGAAATAAACTCATCATCTGCTAGGATGGCTCATCTCTGCAAGAACATAGTTAAATAAAACATAAAACTTACTTCCACTCAGCAGTCAAAAAATAAATGTAGACCTGTGCATTTTGTCAGCACTCTGGTTTTGATGAAAAAAAGAGCACTAAGAAAAATGTGCTAATTCAGCACAGGTACTGCAGTAAGTAAAGAATTATTCTGTTCCTCAGGCCAGGCTATTTCAAATGCCACCTGTACTCACATTAGGTATGGGGGCCATGAGAATCCAGTGAGGGAGAGATCTTACACCTACCTCACTGCTGGGCCATTGGCAGGCCAGTTTCTGTAGTTTGCACAAAATGACAAAACACTTTGCTTTTTATTTTTGGTAGCTCAAACACTAGCAGTCAGCAAATCATGGAGGGAATAACTGAACAAAAAATCCACTTTTGCAGGGATAATTTTTACATAATCTAGCATCGTAAAAAATAACTCTACTCTGGGACACTAACATAAACAGCAGATGTGTTTATGGCAAGTGTTCCCCAGTATCACAAACAAATAGAGAGACCTCCACAGTAGTTGGAAGAGAGCCATTTTGCAAGCAGATGGTTTGAAGAACAGTCCACGGTTCTCATCTTAGGACTTTTCCAATCGGAGGAACCTAACAGCCCCCTTTTCTTTCCTGTAAAAGACAGAGGACAAAGAACAGAAAGCTGGCCCACCTAAGCTGCCTAAAAAGCTCTGTACTGTTTTCATTAGTGGCAGAGTAGCTGCCCTGACCATAGCAATTGCCAGTTATGTGACATGCTCCATCTCAGCACCTTCCACCCCATATGATTCACATAATAGTGAATAGCGGGAAATGAATGAAGAGGCCAGGGTGGGACTATCTGTATTCCCCAATGCATCTTAAACCTAAGCTCTGGAACAAAGTACTATTCCCACTTTTGTAACTGTAGACGCACAATCGTAGACACTCAGGCTCACCCCAAGCCTTGCAGAACCAGGCACCAGAAACTTTGACCAGAGACAAAGCAAAGATTATGAATCCCAGCTTGTTCCACACTTAGCAAAATGGTACTGATGATTACATAGAGTTCCGCCTGGAAACTTCCATTGTTCCAATCAGCCACTCACTGGAACACAAGCTTGTACAATTTGCTAATCTCAGCTCTGCTCTACCAGTTTCCCTATCTTCTTTAGACTAGCTCATTGTCCCATCTCTCCTACATTTCTTCTCCCTTCTTATATCTTGTGAATTAACTCACCACCTCCAGAATTAATTCCACTCATGTTTCACCAGCAAACGTCACCACATCAATCCCTCTGTTTCCATGTTTTTATCCCTTTACCTGCCTCATTTTGCCACGTGTGTAAGCTCCCAAAAAAGACCCTGCCTGTAATTCTACATTTACACAATACCTTGCACAACCAGGCCCAGGTCTCCACTAGTCTCTAGATGTTGTTCTGACAGATATATTAGGGCTTTTTCTCTCTAGGGATGCTATTTGGTCAAATAAAAGTAACATCTCTTTCTACAAACCTCAACACAATAACAAGAGAACAATAATAACGGTGCCAAAAGCAATAGCAGCAGCACTATACAATCCACATTTATCAGCACAAGGCACAGGAGGAAAAGTACCTGTGATACCATGTTTGAGATGTGAGTCCCACTCAGACATGATGTGGAATTCAAGAAGGCAGAGCATAATTACCCAAGCTGGTCTTGGCTAAGAGGCCAAGAGTAGCACTCCAACACTTCTGAAAAGTGGCCAGGAAGGCTGTTTTGCCTCTCATCCAAAAAAAATAAACCCATCATCTGCTAGATGGCCCCCAAACACTATTTGAGGCATCATTTTTACACAGATTTGAGAAAAGTGTCTTTACTGATCCACCTGAATGACTTGCAGCATCAATTCATCCCTTAGCAGTACACTTGACCAGCACCAACCCAGAAAACCAAGTGCTCTTCCCTAGTTCATCAAAAACACACCCTTAGCTATCTTAGTTTTTCTGTAGATTTTTCAGCCAGTTACACAGAGACATTAAAGGAAACAGTGACCTAATTCTGACACTGTGGTTTCATAATGTAAAGATAACCTAATTCTTCAGCGGCCCCAAAACTCCCCTTCCTGATAAATGACCTTCTCTCTAGAGTATTTAATATTACTTTTGGCAATTAGAGGACTGAACAGAATATGCAAACTGGAAATTAAAAAGCCCTGCTTGTCCTTTAGATCAGTTAGGATGATGTGCACAAACACAGAAAAAGAGTATAAAATACATTAATGTGCAGCTCTATATCCTAAGATGTGGGCAATCAAGCCCCGTGCTTCAGTAAGTATGAGATCAGGGCTCATAAAGGAAAGTTGTTTTCCCCCCACAAAACAACACTGCTTAATTTCTTAGATGCACTGAAGTTTTCTTTCATTTTCTTTAGCATCAACAGGTATTGGCCCTAAATGGATCAAGAAAGGTCTTGGTACAACAGTTCCAGTTGGAGTTAGCAAAAAGCACAGCTGAAGACATTCAGTAAACAAGAATATGATAGATTCCTACCATATTATTAATCTGAACAAAAAAGGGTTCACATAATTAATTTTAAAAATCTTAGACACAAAAAACAAATTCAATAGAAAACTGCATTGAAATGCAAAACACAGACAAGTTAGCCACCAATCAGATCAGCTTAGCATGACTTACCCTTACGTATGGCTTGAAAAAGTGGAGGAAGGTAAGACAGGGAATGGTCATGGACTTTTCAAAGAACAGGCTAACTGTATGGGTTCATTAACAATAGTTAGTGAAGTGGAGAAGAGATTCTATGCAGCATGATGCCAGGCATGAAGAATCAGCATTCTCAGAGAAAGGCTGTTATTTCAGTAAGGAAGGGCAACAGACAAAGCTAAGTTTCACCTTCCATCACTCCTGAGTTAGAAAAAAGGGCCAACTTCTCTTACAGCAACATCACTGCACACAGAATCTTCACATACACACACAACCACGTTGCTATTTGCAACCATCATTAAAATAATTTGACAATTTAATTTTATTTCATAAAAACACCAATGATAATGCTAACAAATACTTTTACGGCAATGTACATTTTTGGATTGCTTTCTAGCCAGAATGCCTGCTGAGCATTCACTCTTCACTTCTGCAATCCTCATCCCTTTTGAAGGCTACATGGGTGCATGACAGCCTCACGCTACATCGTCTGTGAAATTCATTGCACAAAAGCCAGTGCACCTGCTTTGAGAATTCATGACTTCTGAAGTCTTCTTTCCTATGACATCAATTGCATTCACTCCCATGGAGCGAAAAGAAGCAAGCTAAGTCCTCCGCCCTGGTCTAAGAACCACTTACAAAGTGGTCATTGAAGTGGCAAGACTGCAGGAGCTAAACAAAATATCAAGCTTCATCATGAGGACTTTGGTCAGCTTGGAAAACCTCACTACTTGGAAGCACACAAATGGAAACTTCCTTTCACAAGGACAACTCAGCAACTAAGAGCAACAGGATGAAACTTCTAAAGTCCTTCTGGCTAACATCTAGTCCTGTTTTTTTATCAATGAGCAGCATCCTCGCTGAAGGGTACACACTATGTCCTTTTTCTCTCCTTCGCAAGCACTCTCCTTTAACAGATGGTCAGTTTACATGTGGTAATGATCCACTGTAATTAAAAACTCCATTCTCATTAGCCATCCTCCAAGAATACGACAGCTCTGGCTCACTTTTTCTGATGAGTATGTGCTTTGTTTAATGATAAACAGCAGACAGTAAAATAAAAAATATAGTAAATTTCTATATTGGGCTTGAGTGGGGTTGGATTGCAGATTCCCCAAGACAGTCAGACTGACGATTCACTAAGTCTGAGAACCCCAAGAGTGGAGGTCTAGACAGACCCTAGTCAAGTAGCATGTGAAGGTCATCTGTCTTGTGTGAGGATTCATATTCTCTTCACCTTTCAAGTACTTTTCTCAATGAGCTGTCAACATCTTTACAATCAACTGTTCTACAATAACTACAGAACACAACAATCACAAACCAGGGAGACATTAGCAGGACTCTGTTTTTTATAAAGGCACAGACTTACTGCTTCCCCCTTCTTTCAATTTCTTTCCCCATCTCCAGCTGGAAAAGCCAGAGGGCCAACACAGACATATATTTTTCAAGAGTCATTACCTTCCCATCAACCCTACAGACCACTTTGGATGCAGTGTCACTTCAAAATGGAGACTTTGTGGACTATTTAAAGTGTCTGAAGAAGTACTGACTCAAAAAATCTAACATCTGAGAAAGACCATCAACATCTAGAGGTCCTAAGGGGAGGAAGAACAGTATTGCAAACAAGACTTTTAATCAAACCTGCAGAGACACAGATTCAATTCTCAGTTCTTTCACAAATCACTCTCTAATGCTTACCATCCATAAATATGTGTGGAGAAGCATTTTCCACTTCAGATCACAAATACTCAGCTACTGGGAGCACCTTTAACTGTCTTTGAATTCAGAATCTTACCTCAGTTGCTGAGTGGTGTCCTGAGATGGTATGTCTGCATATAACAACATGGTCAGAGCCCCACTGTGCTCCACTCAAGGTTACCTGCAGGGTCCTGGGAGGAGTAGTAGAGTCACACAGAGAGAGAGAATAATACAAGTTAAAGTATCCTCCCAGGACAAATTTCTTGGCTGGCAGGTACATAAAATGTACCAGGGTTTAAGTTTTTTTTTTTTCCCAATCTGCAGCTCCTCTATCAATTTTTCACTTACTTCAAACTTCCCATGGGTCTAGCAAAAACCTAACTGCAAGACAGTAAAAAGCAGATATTTTCAAGTGTCAGGTCTGACTCCCAGATAGAAAATTATAATTATCAAGGCAAAATTATTTTATGTGGCAGTGATGACACACAATCCCTCTTACAGGGAGCTCTGTTTTCCATTTCAAGCAAATAGATTTTCTGTCCTGAGCATCAAAAATTTAAACCACTCATACTCCCCAGTGTTTTGCATTGAGCATGGCTCGCTGCCAAAAGTCAATGTCAAAAAGCAGTAGGGAGGTCCAGTGTTACATTACTTCTCAATTTTTTCTGCATCAGTCTGTTTGGTTTGGAGTTATCAAATACAGTTTTATGTGAGGTTTTTTTCTGCTGACCCTGAATCCTGAAGTATCAGCCCTGGGTTTTAGAGACAAACTGAGCTATTTTCTTCTGTCACTCTTTCACTCATAGCAGTACTTTCACAGGCAAGTTCTGCTCTACTGTGAGTGTTTCATAGACTTAGCAAAACCACTATTTCCGTGAAACATGCAGACCTACTTCTGGGCTGGAGAAGCACTAAAAGGACATTAAGTAAAAGCTCTCCAAGTTTCCTCAGTCAACAAAATCAATAGATGTGACTACATGCATCACAGGTGGCCAGCTTATAGCATTTGAGCCATGCATGGCTTGAATGCTTGGAGTGCAGCTATCACTTAGGGGTCAGCCCTATCTGACTACATACCCAGGTCAGCCTCATGCAGCAACTAAGCAAAGGGACCTGTAAGAAGCTGTTGTCACCTCACTCTCCTGATTTACTCATAGAAACTCCCTTCCTCAGAGCTCCCCTAAATATGGGCATGTACCATGTAGCATTCCACTGCTAGGAAGTTTATTTCATGTCTCAAAGAATTGGAAGAGCTGGACACCTACAAGATACAAGTGGCTGTATTAAGCATTACTTTTATACAGCTCTTGAAACCTAAGCATCAGAGTTAATAAAATGTCATCTCATCTGCTTGCTACTTCAGAGGCCATTACAACTACAGCAAAAAACAAGAAGGGAGAAAAAAAGCAGAGAGATTATCTATAGCAGACAGGGGGCCTGACTAGAAGGCAAGTACACCGTGCTGATCTCAGGTCTGAGATGTCCTCCTGCATGGCCCTACTAAAATAGTCAAATCCTCCTCTGTATCTCAAGTGCCTACCCTGTAATCCTTAATAAAGGGCTTTAAATTTGAAGAAGAAATGTGTATTAGCATTCCTTGTCCCTAACTTCATCTTGGATTTTTTTTTTTTTTAGTTTCCCTCTCAGGAGGGTTATCAGAGAGAAAGTACTAGGCTTCTCAATGTAGCAGGACGCTCTGCCTAGCGTGGGGGTAAATCAGCTGCAACTTTTTTATTTGCAAAGTTATCAGTGATGAATGGAGAATGGGATGGTGTGCTGGTTTTGGTGTTGAAGAATGCCGAAGCCAGCCTGGCTCATCAAGCCCAAAGTTAAACATTCTGGGGAAGAACAAAATATCTGATAAAATACCTCATAAAGGGACCAACAGGTGCTACTCTTTAAAATTTATCTAAAGATGTTGAGCTGACACAGTTGGCCTGGAGATATGACTGACTAACAGTCAATCACTTTATACTACAGAAGTCCATTTGCTAACATACCCCTTTCTCAGAGTGTGTGGAGATTCCTCCCTTGAGTGGGGATGCCCCTCAAGGTTACTCCTCAAGGCTGAGTGAAAGAGATTTGCCCATGGTCACCAGTATCAGTGAGTAAAACCAATCTCTTTTTAATAATTGGGTTTGCTAGCTTTAATATAATTGCTTTGATATTGCTTCAGAAATAGTCCACTATAGTAGTAGTTATAGCTACCTATACAATGTAATAAATAGTCCAGATTAAGATATTTTAGTCAAATCATAATAAATTTAAATAAATAATTTTATGTTTACATATATATACACACATATCTATAAACATAATATTATATGTATGTGTGTGTGTGTGTGTGTGTGTATATATATATATATATATGTTTTTTGAGTTTGGTTATTTTGGGGTGGGGGGGAGGTGGAGGTTGCCATCCTTAATCTTGCAGGACATAGTTGTAGAAAGGTTCAATTACACCTATATAATCCTTTAGACATGAACCACTGCCAAAGTCTGGGGCCAAGATTGGATGCAGCTGCACCTAGACTTCCCTTTGAGAAGTTTAGAAAGCAAGAGGGTCCTCTGTGTACCTTGTGACTCAATGGGAGGGCGTCTTTAATAAAGTTTGCCTGAAGCTCCCATTCTGCCTGCAATACTTGTGAGTCTTGACTTAATTTATTTATTTGAGTCACGCTTATGAAACGCCACAGTAAAAAGCTAATTGCACAGAGCCACAAAGCAAACATGGTGTCTGCCTGGTCCTTGGGCTCCTCTCACTTTTGACCCCCAGTTTTTGCTTAGGAAAATTAAAAACTACTAGGTCATTCATCTGCAGCAGAGATACAACTCTTTCATGCTTTCATGCTCTGCCAATGTATCCCAAACCTGTGTGGAAGGCATCACCACCAGGCACCTTTTTGTGAGCAAAGCTATTAAAGGAAAGCTCTGTAAAGAAATTGCCTCAAGGCTCCAGTTCAGTGGCAGCTATGGCAGTGTTCCTGTGCTGTTGGCTTGCACTCACTGTGGAAAGTCCCCATGAAGTCATGAATAAACAGAGCTCTTTATGCTTTTGCCATGGCATCACATGGGCATATCAGTCCAAAATGAGTAGGAATCTCTTTTACAAAACCACACTATTCTGAAGGTAGAAGAATAGATTCATTTAAGCAGGTCTTACCAATTCAGTACCTTTGAATGAGACGTTAAATAAAAGCTCATGTCAGTTGTCAGCTGAAATGTATTTTCTATCTCCATTGCTATATTTGAATGACTAGACTTTGAAATTAACTTTTACAGTCTCTTCCTAATTAATACCTTAAACAGAGATAATTTGGAGTCATGTGTCTTAAGAGCAACTAAATCAAGGTAGGAGTTTTTGCTTAATGCCAAGGACATTTTAAATTAAGTCTCCCGCTGCATTACAGAAAACTCTATTCAGAGAAAATAAAAGAAAAACAACAAGAGAAAGGGAAAAAAAAAGGCCAAAAAAAGATAACAGCAAAAAAATGCTAAAACAAGTCAGTGTACCCTGGGAGTCTGCAAATGGAAACACGCTCAACTGAATATTCAGGTTAAGATACACCTCACTTTGCTTTAACCATCTAACAATTAACACTGTAGAAACTCTTGTAATCATGTGTACCTGTCTGATCTGCAGCATCTACCTCGGAACAAGTTTAAGCATAGCCCCTCTGTCACCTGCAAAGGCAGCCTTTGGGGAATCTCCCAGGTACAGCATTCATAGCAGACATCTCTTGTCATAGACAGATAGTTAAGGCAAGATGACTTGGGTCCATGGAGCTAGACAGACAATGGAGTTTTGATGACAATGACACAAAGAGCTCTGTCACAAGCTGTTGAGAGCAAGCTTAACAAATCCTCAGGCACTAGCATCTGGCCAGTGACTGAATAGACTATCAGGCATTTGGGAGCTTGAAAACTGGCCATCAACACATTCTTCTCTGAGAGCTGACTCCAGCAGCAGCAAAGCCGAGCCAGTGATGAAAGCTTTCAAAATCCTACTTTTGATTATGAAAGTTTGAGTTCAGGACTTCACTGGAAGTTGTTGGTTTAGTGATTTTTGGTTGCTCATTTTGTTGGGTTTTTTTGCAACTGATAGCTCAGCTATAATTTTGTACAAATGGACTTCAGATAGGACTGCAGAACAAGGTTTGATTTTCCAAGAGCTTGAAGAAGTGTTGCAAAAGCAAAACTTTACCAAAACCAATAGTCGATTTAAAAGGCATTTTTAATGGGTTTGACTAGTGCCAAGAGCTCAAAACCAAATCAAAGTGGTCATATTCATGAGCACTTGGGCTTTCTCCAATGCCCACTGTTTCACCCTGGAGAACAAAAGTATTTGCAACCTCTTCTTCCTCCTTCCTGAATGCCAGGCAAAAGGCTGCCTCTTCTCAGTCTCAAGGAGCTGAGCTGTGACTTCTCATTAGAACAATCTCAAACTGGATCATATGTAATGTCATGCTCTCTATCACTGTTTCTTAACCTTTTTTACATTAAAATAATGAGATACCTAAATTAAGCAAAACAGCCACCATAAATACTACCTAATCCTTCAGAGAAACAAAAAACCGGGCACCATCCAACACAGTGATGACACTGTCATGTCGCTGTGACAGACTGTGCTCCTAAGGTTTTTCCTTTCAAGCATATGTTCCTGAATCTTTATACTGCCTTTTGTTTCAGCACTGCCATGCTCATTTCAGCCCTAAGACAGATCTTAAATCTATACAGTCTATATAATCCTAGGCAAACTTAATTCAAAAAGCCAGTTTTTTCTCTTCATGCTATTGGGTTAGAACATTTTCTTTGCAAAACCTGCCCACAGCACATCCTACAACACAGAAAACCTTGAGCTGACTACCCATAAAATACATTGCGTCAATGACCAGACATAAATCTGCGCTGATACTGCAGCAAAAAGAGCCACTGCTGAAATGAATGTCACATCAGGTTGCGGTGTCGGAGGAAGAGACAGAGGCAGGAGACACTACAGGGCAGAAACAGTGAAGGAAGAACCCTCCCTCTCTCCCCCAAGCTGCAATGAAGCAAATAATTAGGCCAGAGACTGTCATTAAAGCAGTATTGTAATTACAGCTTCTAGAACTTTTTACAAGTAAGTTGAGGACAGAAAGAAGGTTCTTTATAAGGTGCTGAGCTTCTTTCAACAGAAAACAGAAAAACATCTCTCAATTATCCACTCAAAAATGTGAAGTCACATGAGAGAACTGTGTGCATGCAGACGCAGTGCTACACAATTATAAAAGCGGTGCCTCACACAACTGCAAATGAACCCTCTCAGCTTTCTCTGATGGAGGCTGGGAAAGAAAACAAGTAAGACAGCAGCTGTTATTCCTCAGAAACCTGATCATAACCTCATCATGATCCTTGCTTCCCCCACTCAGTTACTCAAATTTTGAATCACAAAAGAGCAGGTATGACATTAGTACCAGCAAGGCTGGGCATGGAGAACAGATAGGTAGGTGTACAGCTAAACTTAGGGCAAAAACAGATGGTGTGCTGTGGATTCTGGCAAAAGAAAGAAAAGAGGAAAGAGACTGAGGGGATAGAGCAGAGGAATTAATTGTGCTTTTATTCTCCTGTTTTCCCTCATATTTCTTTATGCAGCATACTGTAAAGATTTAAAAGACAAAAATACTTCTATGTACATATTCCCACAAGTAAATAAATGTTTTCCTCCTTTCACATTAATTTTATGCACATTTTCCTTCAATATGTTTGTTGGAGAGCTCTTTGTAGATCCAGAGTCAGGACCTCATAATTCCAGGAGTAAGAGTTCTTGACTGAAAGGGAAGAGAAACCATCCAGACACAAACAAGAAATTCTTCCTTCTTGCCACTGCTCTGGCTCCACTCTCCTATCCTCCTGCAGTGCTGTAATGCTATCTGTTCCTTCATGCTCCTGAGAATCTCCCACAGTGCAAGACCTGGAAGAACCAATACCTATGAAAAGTTATATACAAAATCACAGAACAAGGTGGGACACCACCAAAGGGTACCAACATGGAGGATGCAGGAGATAAGGATGGCCTCGAGGAAGAATTAATTTTTTTCCCACTTTTTGCATGTCACCTCTTGAGATAAAAAAATGCAGAATACTGCAAAGAGAGAATAGTTTTGTGAGAAACACATTCCATGGTGGGAAGCAGAGAGAAAAAAAAATCAGTGGTTAAGAACCAAAAAAATTCGAAGGAAGTAACAATTTAAATATCAGTGACATTTCTGACAATGTGTCTAATGGTATGGCACAGAAGAAAATTAATCCATAACTTTGTAATTTGGATTCATGGGAGAAGTAGGATCTTCAGCATGTAACATACAGCAAGTATTTCAGCTTTTCAAAAGCATGCACTGCTTCAACCAGGATATGCCATTTGGAATAGGTTGGGGAGTACTCTTTAAATCACTTGTTTATTATTCACACTGCAGGAATGTGAGTTCTATTGGTAAAATGAATCAATCAGAGAGCAAAGAGCTATTCTCTGGAGTCTACATTAATCAGCCCGACAAGCTGTCACTAAGGATTGGGTCAGGCTCATAGCATAGCATCCAACCAGTGAGAAAAAAAATCCCTGAGACTGCTGAAACAGGGAACAGTTCACCCATTTAAAGCTGTCCCCAGAGGCTTGTGTCAACCATTTATTACTGCTCACACACAGCTGCAGAAGCTTTTAAGTAAGAAACTCGCATTCTTGGACATTCCAGAACTGTGTGTGTTGTGGAAACATGCTTGATCCCAGCTAGTTCTGTGAGGACAAGCAAGATGAAGTGTTCAGAAAGAAATACTGTTAGACTTTAATATAGCTCTCTGAAGAAAACACACTCATGAACTTAAAAAAGGTCTAAAACTAGGACACATGTCAGAACAGATACACTGCAGGAAACAATCAGAGTTGTCATGCAGTCTGCACTTCAATAAAACATTTTTTTAAAAAACAACACTATTTCTACGGACTATTTTTTATACAGGCACATTGTTTTCAAGGTTTAGCTGTTGCCCAGGCTCCCTCAATGTAAGTCTAAAATAAAAAGTATCATTTCAAATAATGTCACAAATGAGAATGCACACACAAAAAAATTAGCATTTTGTTTTTAAAAAAAACAACCAAAGAAAACAAAACCAAACCCCACAACTATTAACCTGCCCCACTCCCAGCCCTGCTGGTAAAAACCATGAACTACTAAAATCTCGTTATTCTGAAATATACGCTCTGTTAATGAGAATAAACATTACAGAGAAAACAAGCACTAGGTGGACTTCAGAAGCCCTAATCAGACCAGAAACATGGAACAAGAAAACCAGTCAGCAGTTCCAATAATACTGTGAAGCCATGTAACACATATAGCGATGCATAAAATCAATACACCGTACCAGAGAGCACCATCATATGCTGCGGCCGCTTGGATGGGGGAGTGATAAGATCAATGTTTCTGTTCTTGTCAGCACTTGCGCTGGATGGAGTTTAAAACTGAGTATGACTTACAGTGACAGAGCTGCAGGATGGGCTACAAAACCTGCTGAATGGCTCAAACAAGCAGAAGTGGTTTAGCTGAAGGGTACTTCAGGGGAGGCTGCAAGGGAGGGCAGTCAGATCCACTCTTGGGAGGGAAAAACAATAAAAGGTTGAAAGTGTTTAGTTGCAGCAATGTAATATGAGTGTACACGCTCAGGAGTGAGGAAGAAAATATTCCTCTCCTCACAACAGAGCTTCTCCATCACCCTGAACTCTACATGGAGCTGTGTGCCCACTGTTGCTCTAAACTTGATGTTAAAAGCTACACCACAGAACAACATAAATATTAGTGTAACCATTTAAATACAGCCTCAGGCAGCATTGGCAAGACTATATCCTGCAGATCAAGAGATGTGATTACTCCACTCTACTCAGCACTTGTTAGACCACACTCTGACTACTTCATCCAGGTTTGGTCATTCCAGCTCAGGAAACTGAAGACCATCACACATAGTTCCACCAAGACAAACAATGATTTTTGGTGTGGCAGTAAAGAAAACCAAGAACAAACTGAATGAATTGAAAACAATTAAACATTGGAACAGATTACCAAGAGAAATGGTAGAATATTTTGTGCTGTAAATACTCAGTGCTGAGCTTGACAGGGCCTTGGGTAACACACTCTAAGGATTTCCCTTTAACAGAAGGTTGGACCAGATGTTCTCTAGAAGTTCCTACCACCCTAGAATTTTTCTATGATTCTGTGATCTAAACATATGCTATGCGAAGCTCTGTTAAATATTATTTTTGCAGTAAACACATTTTAAATTAGAATTTCTCTGATTTTTCTTCCCATTCCAGCAATTAAATAAAAAAAAAACCAAACCAAAACAATAACGACAAATCAAAAGGAGGATGGTTCCCTGTTTTTCAGAATACCTGTCACCATCTATTGAAATTATCAAGCAGAAGGCTTAAAAGGAAGTGTCTCTTCACAGAACACTTAATTAAATAAGTGAACTTTGCTAGAGAATTTTGGATAAATGAAAGGAGTTCCATGAATTTGTTCAATCCTTTAGTGTCTATTAAGCATTCTTTCTCATCTACTTTGAAAGACAGGATATACAAACCTTTGGTCTGATCCAGTATATCTAGTTTTGCATTTGAGTCTCATGAATGGGAGATAAATCAAAATACCAGAAGTCAATACAGTCACATTAACTCATAACCCCACTACAGTTTATATGGATCATGAATTTAAATACTCACAAACATAACGATAGAAACTTCACCTCTAGTAAGGTAAACCTTACCACTAAGACATGGTAAATCACAAAACACAACAATTATTTGTTTCATTTAAGTCATAAATGGAGGAACAGGCTAAGAAAAAAAAGACAAGAAGAAAATCCAGCAACAGTGCCAGCTTCCAGCTCTACTTAATGGCAGAAAGACAGACTTAAATTTCCAAAGAAAATGGGATTCCAACCTGCCAAAGTAACAGATAGCTCTATCTCACTAAGGTCATACATCATAGTCACCTCCACAGGCCACTTCTATGAGCAGATTAGATAACACCTAAAAAGAGCCTAAACAAACACAAAAATAGCAAAATGGGAGCAAATAAAATTCTAGCTATCCACATTTTAAAGTACATCCCATCAGGCACAAAACCAAGGTTGTGCTAAAAGACATCCCGACATCCTCCCAGATGCCGAGAGCAGAAAAAAGAGATCCCACACAAGAGTTCTTTTCACATTCCCCATGCCGAAAAAGCTGTTAGCACAAACGTTGCTCAGACAGTAAAAGACAAACATACAGCTTGAGGGGCTATGGAAAGC
The DNA here is from genome assembly GCA_013396695.1 of Sakesphorus luctuosus. Lineage (NCBI taxonomy): Eukaryota > Metazoa > Chordata > Aves > Passeriformes > Thamnophilidae > Sakesphorus > Sakesphorus luctuosus. Next base: position 101,623 of record VWZD01002534.1, read on the forward strand.
AGGAAGAAGTGTTACTGCCAGCCATGCAACAGGTGACTTTTTTGTCTTCTTATCTCTACCTTCTGTAAGTGTTAAATCCTATGTTGGTTTATTTGTTTACTAATTTTGGAATATACTTTATTCATTGGTTTGGAGTCACAAAAATAAATATTACCATATACTCATAAAGAGAGGTATCCCATAGCCAAGTCTTCACCTTGACTGTCATCCATTGCATGACAGTCTCAAGAAGAGAACTTCAGTTTCCTTAGTGACACTTCGCAGGTAGTAGAGAGGTTTAGGATTTTTGTTGGGTCATGAGAAACCTTCCACTCTTCCAGGTACTTCTGGATGTCAGTGACAGGATGACCTCTGGAGTACACACCCAAATAAAAGGATGGTAGGTTCTAAATCTGATAAGAGGTTTGTGCCTGCGGACAATGCTGCACAAGCGTGTCATTGCCTCTGAAGTCTCTCACAAGGCATGGTGCATAACAGATGGTCTGCTGCTTAAGACACTTACCAGGGACTTCAGAGATCCAGATTCAATTTCAGTTTAACTTTGTACAAGTCTCTTAATAGGACACATCTACACCATGGATATAGACAGATTTAAGCTGCCTCTGCCCAAGCTAATCTGGAAACGAAAGTGCAGGGAAGACTTCTGCAAAGACATTCAAGCTCAAGATAAGTGATCAGTAGGATTTCTGAGCTAATGGGCACTGCCATGCAGGACTCAACACAAGTCTCTCTGTGCTGAAGTCTGCTGCATGGGGACTTCTGCCCCAGTTTTGGCTGAGATAGAGTTAATTTTCTTCCCAGTAGCTGGTCCAGTGCTGTGTTTTGGATTTAATGTGAGAATAATGTTGGTAACAGAGAATGTTGATAATACAGAATGGCTTGGGTTGGAAGGGACCTTAAAGATCATCTAGTTTCAACCCCCTGCCATGGGCAGGGAACCTTCCACTTGACCAGGTTGCTCAAAGCCCCATCCAGTCTGACCTTGAACACCTCCAGTGCTGGGGAGTCCACAGCTTCTCTGAGACACCTGTTCCTCACTTGTTGCTCAGCAGTGCTGATCCTGAATCAAAGACTCTTCAGTGTCTCACGCTCTGCCAGCGAGGAGGTGCAGAAGAAGCTGGGAGGGAGCATGGCCAGGACAGCCTACCCAAACCTGCCAAGGGATATTCCACACCACAGAACATCATTCTCAGTATATAAACTGTGGGGATTCAGCCAGGAGCCGCCGATCAGTGCTCAAGGATCAACTGGGTCACTGGGTGGTGAGCGACTGTACTCTGCATCACTTGGGGATTTCTGGGTTTTATTTCTCTCTCTCTTTTTGTAGTCTCAGTTTTCATTAAAATTGTCATTATGTTGTTATTGTTATTATTACATTTAATTTCTATTATTAAATGGCTTTTATCTCAACCCAGTTACCTTCTTCCTGATTCTCCTCCCCATCCCACTGGGGAAATGAGCAATTTGAGTTGGTGACTGGGGTTAAACTACGAAAACTTGCTAGTTCTGGTCTCTAATAGCTCTCAGCCCTCTACCCTGTGCTCCAATGCAGACATTCTCTTTGTTTTTGTGTCTCAGCTTCCCATCTGTATCAGGAGGATAAAAGCACTACCCATACTTACAGGGTGTCAAGAGGATAAATACATTAAGGTGTCCTAAGGCACTCTGGGATTAAGGCAACAGATGTAATATCAATTCCTTAAAGCAGTGAAAATAGAGAAGACAGGGCAATCAAAACTCCAAGGAAAGAGCAGTTGAAAACATGTGGTTTATTTTTTTCTAATTTTACTGTGTCTCTACATCCAGAGGACACTGCTGAAGAAAAGGCAAACTCTGGAACACAGCAATAGCTAGATAAAGTGAAAATGTGAGGGGTGGGCACAGAAGTAAAGGATGATAATATTTTTAATCACCAATTGAGTTTACCACTACTAAGAAATTAGACAAAATGAGATGCTTACATTTCTGAATTACAATCCATTGACAGATACCTCTCTTACCTGCTTAAGATCATAACTAGCTGGAAACTCTCCAAGACAATACAGAGGAAAAAAGGAGTCTTGTGAAGAATCCATGCTACTCAGCAGTGACACAGTTACCAACAAAATGTAAATATTCAGCAGCCCCATTTAAAACAAAGTGTGCTTAACACATCAATTAAAAAGCCAGAAAGAATAAACCTCTGATTCAGAAGTAGCGCTTCAAGTAACTTTCAGTTCTCTACTATAGTCAAGACAGTGAGGAAATTTCACTAATTATTACAATGCAATTTCTTTTTCTGCCATTTCATTTTCTCATCTTTTCAAACTCAGTGATTGTACACTGTGGTACACTCTGAGGTAACTGCTTCCGCTGTTAACCACTACATACAGTATTTGCAGAATAAACTGTGTGGTTGAAGTTAACATGCTTTGCATCACATTTGCAACACGGTAGAAACATGCATCCAAGCAACTAATGCATCTCTGCTAATGACTAGTAATTCATTAAGCTGATGAACCCCTACAGCTTATAGTCATCTGTTCATAATCTTATCTTCATCCATAGCCCATTATTATCTTGATTCAGTCTTCTACAACACGAAAAAAAAATTAAACATCATTTATTCTACTAAAACAATAAATACTTCTCAGTCGTAACACAATACAGTGTTAGAAATTAATAACTCTGTAACAAATTATTAGCATACCAGTTTCTGCTGGTTTCAATTCCTTGCAGCAACTCTCAATACGTGTCATACACTTTTAAGAATCAACAGCAATGCGACCATTTCCTACTGCAGACCTGTAATTTGTACCTACAGCAGCAGAAATTGTACCAGAGTGCACATAAAACAGAAGTATGGGGAAATCCACAAAAGAAATAAAACAAATATAAATTCAATCTCTGATGCTTCATGACTTGCCATTATTATATGAGAATAAAGACACTAGTTTAAGTTATTTTCAAAACTACATATCCCTAGTGCATTGATTAGAAACAGAACAAGGGGGTTTCATTCAGGAAAGTCAGAGGACAGGAAAGATATAGGAATACCAAGGGCAGCTTGCAATGAGGACCAGCTAGATTCTACAGAACCCATGAGGACAGAATTCCTTCCCCATTAAAACAGAAGCAGTATTTTCAAACAGAACTAGTTCTTTTGAATCTGAAAAGTTAATTGTCATCTCCTGCATTTAACAACAAAACTACAACAAACATGAGGAAGCAAAGAAAAGAAGTGGCAAACTAGTCTTCCCATGCTTCTGTTTCCATCCCTTTCCAAGGGATACATTGCTTTCAAAGGGGTAACCATCAGCTCTGTTCCCAGACAGGTTCTGGGTGAGAGACAAGAGGCACCATGTTAACTGCATAACTATACACTTAAATATGGGCTCAGACTGGTTACTAAAATTGTAGGGACTTGGCTATGACTTAATATTAAGGACAAAACCAAACACTTAAAAAAAAATTTGTAACTCTGTGGAAAACATAGCCCTACCTGTGTTACCTGAGCAGTGATAAAACTATTTGCCATGGTGCCAAGTTTTAAAAGACATTATTGAAGACGGGTGGTAGGTGACTTTTAAAATTCAAACTGGCAGCAGGTCCCAAGGATATTGACAATCCTTACTACAGTGGATGCAGTAGTTAAATGAAAAGGGTTGGATAGGCATGTAAACTTTGGCCCAGTTCAATAAAAGCAGCAGGAAAGAACAATCATTCCAGTCAAATTTCCAAAAAACTGGATGTTCAATTATCTCCGCTGAATAAATTCAGCAATTTAAGTCGCTCCTAAGTAGCAAGGGACTGAGCTAAGTGGAGATCTAAGTTGATTAAAAGTTAATTTGCTTCAGAAAGTTCTGAAATTGCATTCTGTTCAGTATCTGCAGCCATTTCTGTAAAATGGTATTAAAATGATTAAGTTTTATGTGACATGTTCCCAAAAAGTTCAGCAAACATTCACTGTCTAATAACACATGTTTAGCCATATGAGGTAGGGCTTAGTTGTTTCTGCAAGATATTTAAAGCAAAGCCCAAGATATCCAGCAGGATTCTTCCTTTTATTCACAGTTTTCGTAAGTTGCTGAAAGCTTGGGTAAATCCACAAATTATAAAACACAGAGGAGCTACAGTATATCATAGTATCTGTGGTGCCTTGGCAGCCCACTAGGAACATCCTAACTTTGTGTTCATCAAAACCCCAACATAACACACCTTACTTTTCACAAATTGAAATGTATTCTACCCAGGTCTTGTTCTGTGTCAGCAGCATTTAAATAAACAAATTAGATGCCTCCTTGGACAGCCAGATAATGGAGTTACAAGCTCATCCTCTACTCGCATGAGAAAGATTATACCCCCTTGGATGGGCCTCTTGCAGTCCTACTTACCTGGTGGTTAGCAGGAACAGACAAGAAAGGGAACATGTTAACCAAGACTCAACCAAGCAGCTTATTGAAAGGGGTCTAGAAATCCACAAGTGAGTAGGAAATATTACAGTTATTAGGCTTATTCAAAGTCAACAATAATTGCACTCCATGATTATAACCATTGTTTTATAAAAGTTGATATATCATTGTTTTTAAAGGTAGGGGAACTGAGACACAGTAGGCTGAAGAAATTTGCTTAATGTCATACAGATAAAGAATATGAGGAACAGAACCTGAGTCATACATTTAAAGACAGATTTAACTCTGAGAGTACTGGGGGGCAGGGAGGACTGGAGGGGAGTAATTTGTAATTTGTTTTCCAATTTGAAATTCTTACTCCACTTCTCACTTTCAATGACCGTAAACCTCCTCATGTACAAATGAATAAACCATCCAGCAAGCTGCATTGTAACAGTGGTACAGAAAAAATCTGCTTGAGTGATGAAGCAACTCATCATCTATCCAAAATAACAGACACAAATGGCTCTCATACCTACCTATAGCTAGAGCAAAAACACTTCCACACTGAAGGAAAACAAAAAATAATTTTAAACACACCATACACTTAAAACCAACATAAATAAAATATGGTGTTAGCAAAGAATAGCTAGATAGAGGATGACTGCAAAAAATGCTGTATCTCATGTCTTCCCTATCAAGTTGAAACAGCTTAGACCCTAAAACCAGTTATGGGGTTCTCTCCACCTGGATTAACCAGTCTAACTCATCTCTCAAGCAAACCTTGCTGTTTTAAATTGAAACTAGTCTCAGGTCTCCAATAATGTTTAAACATTATTCTGTAATGTCATCATGCAGGATACAAATGGACTTCATTTACATCATATTCATTAGGACACCACACTGTTTGAACTCAATATTACCTTTCCTTTTCCTCCCAGCCAAAATATTGTCATGCTAAAACATTTATCTAATAGTTCTCCCCCACTGCGGTGCATGTTTCCATAGGGACCCCAACAGTGCTAAACCATTTGCAGGGGAAACTTAAACTAATAGCTGGGATCTTTTCACAGCCTTTCAAATCCCTATGTAAAATAAAAAAAAAATTACTCTCCTGCTAATGTCACTGAAAACATAGTTTTTCCAGAACTCACTGTCTTGCAGGTTTATTTTGGGTTGGTTTTTTGGTTGGGTTTTTTTGGTGTGT
>VWZD01002534.1:107352-199719 GCA_013396695.1 Sakesphorus luctuosus
CTGTCAAGCACTTATGTCATTAGAGTCAAAATACAACAGAAGTAAATATCTAAATACCGCTATTATGTCAAGAGACAAGCATCCCAGGGCCACTCACTGTCTCCCCTTGTCATTATCCCATGTCAGAAAATGGCGAATATCAGATAACACAGCCAATGGGAGCACAACAAAAGAGAGAGAAATTTAATGTGTTTCCTTTTCTAAGCTGCCTGTAGTCAGAAATTTTGTTCCCATTTAAGGGACAAACTGTACACTCCTTTTAAACCTCAGAGATTCATTTTCAGTTGTGTGTAGGGACAAAGTCTCTTCAAATGATTTAACTGTCTGTCCAACAGATCCAGTTGGGCATTAGAGCTCTGTACTTTAAACTAAAGAGTGCACTGTAGTATTTACTCCAGTTTGGCATAAATAAGTATGGATTACCTTATGTAAACCATTCTAAAATTGTTAGCTGCTGTACAGTACCAGTAGCTTTGACAGCAGCCACACACAGAGAATGGAGATGCTTTAGTCTGATCTGAGACTTTAGTAAAAGTGACCTGTTTTACTCCCATCTTTATGCTCATAGATAAACACACAACATTGGTTTTAATCTACAGGAAAAATATTAATTATTCCCACTATAAGATTAAATTAGACAAACAATTAACACAGAAAAGTATTTTTCCGGAGCAATAGTATCCATTATTGTAATAAGAGACTATCAGTGAAAAGTTTGTTTTATTTGACTTTTTCCTGCTATTGCTGGACCATCAGGTTTCCAACCCAACCTCTTCTCTTCTAGACTTGTTTCAGTGAAAGGAAAATGCTCCAAACACATAACAAAATTTACTTTGAAACTGAGTATTAAATAACTAAGCTTGCAAACTTGACTCCATTTAACCTAGAGAAATTATAACTTCGGCTTATAACATTAATACACAGATTTTACTTCCATCAGAATTTCTTTTAGTAGTTTAAAAGTAAACACTTTAACAAATAAACCCCATTAAGGATTTTCTTGACTATGGTTAGCTTTTCCTTGGCACTTCTTCAAATACAGAAGATCAGAGATTTAATAATCTTGCTATATATTCCCCCAATAAAATACATTGTATACTAAAATTAAGTAATGGTAAAAACTATCTAGATGTGTATTATGAACATTTTATTTTATGTGGACTCATTAACCTTAGTTAAATTAACAGAACAACCCAAAACGTGACCAAGACCACTGACTACTTGCAAAGTTCTCTAGTCAATTTTTTATCTTATTCCACTCACTTCAAAATGTACCTTTTAAGACCCTATGCAATTCTCATTTCATGAGTAAAATTTCTTTTAAAAATTCATGTTTTATAAAATTTTCATTTTATAACCAGTAAGATTTTTCCAACACGTTTTGTGAAAATGATTATTGTAATCCTTCTGTCTAATAACAGAGAAGTGAAATCTACCAGAGAAAGACACATACTCTAATGTTTGCATTTGGCAATAACCTTTGTTGACAATTTAGCTGCTATCTGTAGAAGCAAAAATCAATACTTTATTTCGTCTGCAGAGTGATACTGGCTACTTTACAATCTCTATATGTTTGCACATAAATATTCTTGAAGGCAAACTAAATCAATTAACATTTGTAGCTGTCCAGTCCTTTTGCAAAACATATTATGCACTTAGGATGAATTCAGTGTAAATCATCATCCTAGCCACACAATTAAATACTATAAGCTTCCTTAACCCTCAGCTCAGACTCTCCTAATCTCTAAAAGAAAGCAGTGCCAGATGGCCATGAACAACTGCTAAGAATCAGAGGGACACAGAGAAATACCTGAAGCTCTTGGTAATATGGTGGAGAAGCACCTTCTGTTCCAATTTACTGCTAGGCCCCACTTAGATAAATTTGCTTTGCACAACTCCCATGTGATCCTTCCAGGTTAACTAATACACACACTATTCATTTTCAAAAGCTGAATTTTGTAGTCTAATTCACAAACACTGAATTTTTGCTGGGCAGAAGCAGTACAGGGCAAGCTTTGACTGTAGTTATCACAGTGACAGTATGTTGGCTACCAAATACAGAGAGAATCTCCTAACCACTGCACTTCTCCATCACCTGAAAACCTATACATGTGTATATGTATCCATGAGTATATATTAAAATATGTAAAACATACTCTACATAAAAATAATGTGTATAACATATAGTATTAATATATAATGGGTATTCAAATACATATGAGTTAGCTGCAAGGCTGAAAGACTAGTGCAGCTCATTGGCCCATGAGGGACAGATTAGATTTCAGTCTCTTTCCCTGTGACAAGAAGTAAATAATGGGAAAAGTTCCTCTTTTCCCACAGAAGAACATCCTCCTCTGAGCCAACACTAAGAATAATTCAAAATAATGGTGCCCAGCATTTCGGGATGCCAAAGGACACCTCCTGTTTTCATTTGCAGAGGAAGCATCTCACAAACCCCCTTCTGCTCTGGCAGAGCAATGCTTCCTATGAGATGGGGTTTCTGCTCCTGCAGGCTCAGAACAATGCAGCTTTGTGGTAACCAAGCTGCTCTGCCAGACTGCCTATTGCAGCTGTACAGCTGCTGGACTGGCACCTGTTTAAGGACTCCCTGAAACACAGTTTTCCCACCTCTGTTTCCAGTTGCCTAAGCCAGCTCCTGCATCTAAAACAGCCCTAAACAAAATTCTTCTTGCCTTTGCCAGAAGACAACAGTGTGGAAGTGGTCTCCTCACCTCTGAAGACCAGGAGTCTCATTCAGCTTTAAATTACTGTTCAGAAAATTTCATGTTTAAAAATGAGTTTTCTTTTCTTAAAAAGAAATCACCTTGCATTACAAAAGATGATAGTCTTGGCTCAAGAGCAGGCCACAACTTCATGATTTTGAACTTGGATTTCTGAACAGAAATTCAGAAGGAAGCAGAGAGAATGAGAATACCTGGGAATGGAAAAAAACAGGTTAAGAAGAAAGACAGGAGTGAAATAGCAGGAAGTACTTCAGGGCAGGGTAGGAGAGAAGGACACTGGCAGAGGTGTGTGGGGAGTCCAGAGCTGGGCTAGCAGGAGAGCTCAGGGCAGGAGAGAGAGATCCTGCAGGTGCACAGCATCAGCAAGGAGCACCTTGTACAGAGCCAAATATTCTAAATCTGTCACATAGGCATAGTAGGACTAATGTAGATGCCAGGTATGAAGCCAGATGTGGAGAGCTACACAACATCTGCCTTTAGGATGCACTTCCATGAATAAAAAGAGATTATAATTATTATTAATTTGAATGTTTCAAAACAATAAAACAGCTCTATTAAAAAAAAGGTAAGACTACAGCAAGAGTGAGAGGATGCAAGGGAACGTGATTCTGGCTTGCAAAACTGAGTAAAAGCCAGCTACACTGAAGAAAGGCAGACTTCTGAACAATTTACAACAGGCTGGAGGATCAAATTTCTGTTGTAAACTACTTTGAAGAGTACCTGACATCTTGCATTTAGCATTTCTATAATCTCTGAGATTCACCATGCCAGAGTATCATTTTCATTCTGTATAGCATGGTTCATACAAAAAAGCACTTTCAGAATATTGGATAGAGATGTGGTGACAAAGCTTAATAACAGACAGAAAAGTGATATAAGCTTCACAACAAAAGACATGGTGAAAAGAGTGTGAAGGGGATTAAGAGGTAAGAGTAAGAACTGAAGAAGCACAGGGCACAAGAGAACTGTTCCAGATGGCAGGCTAGTTTTAACCTAAGAAGCAATGTGTTTGTGTAAAAGTCCAGTGGGAGCTGAGCAGACAGAGATGAGCACACAGATGAAGTCTGAAATATTTTTGCAAGTTCAAGAAATGGAAAAAATGGACTCTAAAGGTCTGATGCGGTCAAGGAAATTGCTCCTTGGGAAGAAAATAAAATCAAAGAAAGATGTTGCATCTGAGGAGATGAGGGGATAAGAGACACCTAAATGACTGATTACAGAGGACATGAGTAATGATATCAGGAAAAAGCTTTTCCAAAACTAGTCACCACATATAGGTATGAAAAAAAATACTTCCAAGGTGGCGACGTAATGCAGCATTTGGTCAAATATCTGGTTCGATACCAATCTGGTGTGTTTAAAATTATTTATTCCAGAAGCAGTTAAGGCAACTTTCCAGTAGGGTTTGGGTACAGAAAAAGAAAACTCATAAGTGAATTTTCATCAGATGTTCTTCAGTCATCAGTTCTATCTTTTTATTTCAATAAGATGCCTACAAGTTCAGTAATTGTGCCATTCCAGTCTATTACTGATAAAAGCTCACTGCTACATGAGCAGTTCAACACTGTACCAAATCTCCCATTAACTCTTGCTCTTAAAGGTTATTTCAGTAAGTGGGTCAAGATAAACAGAGGACCTGCTAGTAAGATTCCTAATTTGAACAATGATATCTACACACCAGAGGTAGCTATCTGAACCAGATTGCTAATGCCTCTTTTTCCAAAATAAATCCAGAGGCAGTGTTTTCATTTATTTAGGAAGCTTACTGTATATTTCTGGATCACAACCATGAGTGATTTTGTTCACATGCCCAAGCTCTGTAACCATCAGGAAAGCAGTGACCTTTGCTTTCAAACTAAGCAAACCATTTCATATTGGGCTATATTCAGCCATTCTCAGTATATTTCAATTAGCCTGTGATTTCCTTAAAAATACTGTACTGAAGGATGCCTTGCTGCCAGATGATTTAACTTTTCCTCCCTCTCTTGTACATGACAATACTTTGCTTAAAGTAGCCATTAGCTTTTAACTTGCTCGCTGAGGCATTCATTGTTACAACTCCTCATGCCTCTTGGCTCATGGAGGAAAATCAATTTTCATCCCTGAGAGGCAAGTGCAAGTCTCCAACTTCATACACCAACGTGTACAACTGCAGCTGAAACTGAATCCAGATTAATTCACCATTCCAGACATTTCACATTTATGCTGAGACCTTAAGAGGTTAGAATATACATGATTTACTGTTTTTAATTGGGGAAATGGAGCAGAACTTCCTTCAAATGAAAAAGCAGTTTGTCAAATGAAGTTTACAAAAAGCAAATGAGATTTATAGTGACAATGACAATATACTTCAAAAATTAACCTGCAGCTTTTTGCAACACAAGGTAGTACAGCAGAATGTAAAAATCCAGCCACTGCAGGATTTTAATGCTACGATAATTCTGTTTTTTCTTAAAGGGCAACAATTCTGCCCCTTCTTAGAAAACCGAGTTCAAAGCACATTAGAATAGCAAGTCTGAGTGATTAAAAGCCAAACTACAGTAACCAGGTAGCAATAAAGATATAGAAAGCATGTGCATTTTCCCAATAGACACAAGTTTAACACAGAAAATATTCCAAGCAGGTATGAGAGAGAGGGAGGGGAGGAGGGAACTTACTGTACTGCTTCAAAGATGCACCATACACATAATGCAGCAGTACAGGATACGCTAACAGATGAAGGCAACTGAAAAGGCAGTACTCACCCAAAATATTAAATTGAAAAGGAACATCATGTATTTCAAACAACACAGGCAGCCTCTTGCCATGTTGCACTTCTTAAATTCTAAAAGGAAAACAAAGGATAGATCCAGGTAAAAGACCACGTATTTGCTGCCTTTGGGTGCACTGTATTTGTCACTTTTTACGCCAGTTCCAGTCCCAGCGCCGGTCCCGGTTCCGACCCCAGTGTGGCTCTGTGTGCGTGATCCAGTTGTACCATAGAAAGCTCCTGCAGTAAAACCTCGACCAAATTGCCTCCCTGAGGTAGAAGGTTTAGCAAAATCTGAGTCTTTGCTATCCAAAGATGGACTCCGGTGAATTGAAGAATCCTCACTACTTGACTTCTCCATGATCTCTCTTTTCACAGTTGTCAGATTTAATGTATAGCATCTCTCAGCATTAAATGCAGTGCCTTGCAAATGCCACAGTGCGATAAGAGCTGTCTGTGCTTTGCTTCTCTTTTTCTTCGTACATAAATCAGATAATCACTGCAGAATTTATTCACTGCATTGTTGCTGGTTTTATTTTTTAAAGCAATGTAGGCTGTACTCTGCCTATCTGAAGCATGGATTTATACATTAATATCCCATGCAAGAGAAGACTCATGCTTTATCTTGATGAATCAGTTATGCAGAACTTTGATTTTTATTTAAAAGAGCCATAAGCTCTTTCCCTGCACTCCTAGTCTACAGCCCTCTAATCTATAGGCAGCAGATGGTCCTTGCATCCATTTCCAAAAAGCTTCTGCAGTACACCTGGGAGACTCTCCTCGAGCCGGAGCACTTTCGTTGCTCTCAGCTTCCCTCTCTGTGTCTCTCTGACTCTCTCTCACATGCTGTCCTTTTCCTTTCCACCCATTTGCAGTGTCTCATTCAGTAACCAGCTACCGGAGCGCACTCTGTGTTTCACTGCTGTTGCCGTGAAATCATCGGCAACTGCAACCACTGGGCATTTCCCACAGAAATCCCTGACCTAACTATCGAGTAATAAATCCGCCCTCCTGCTCGCCCCTCCCCTCTGCTTTCCATCGGACCAGTTAGCAGAAGCCTTCTCCTCCAGGGCACGCCTCCATGACATAATATCTTTAATAGGATTAGAATTACTCTTGACTATACAAGTGCACAACAGAAAATCTCTTTAAATGTCAAGTACTGTTTAGCTGTTTATGCGCTAGAACTGTTAGGCAGTGATATTCCTTCAGTGCTATAAAATACAGGGAAAGTATGGATTAGATAGACAGGTGTTACCCTCTCCCTGCTCATTAAGTTAGCAGTAACTTAGGGGTTTTTTTCTGGCTTAAACAAATGCCATGGGACACGGAACTGGAATAGGCTAGCACTCAGCATACACTGAATAGGCACATGTCTCAGTTATACATGCACAAAACATGACACCATCACCTGTGATACAATTAACCAGAACCAGAAAAGCAGAGCTGCTGCCTGCTACAGAGTCATCAATCAACTCTTTAAACCCCTGAAATGCAAAGGTATCTGAACCTGCAGCTATTTACACTCTATTTAACTAGTATATCAGAGATTATTCTTTTGTACAGCAATAAGCCATCTTACATCACAGGTTGTCTGTGAACTAGAAACACTGACCCAAATGCCACATTTCTTTTCCACATAATAGCACATCCCTGCTAGGATTTTGAAACAGAGAGGGCATATGTGCGTCTGTGCATAAGCATGTAAGTGCCAGGAGGGAAGGAAGAGAAATATTTCAGGTCACGCCTGGTGCTTCCAAATTTGTCATTTTGTCCTAAGTGTAAAGGCAGTGCACTGATGGTGCAAAGTGCTGTAGCAGATTTTAAATGTAGGTTGTTCTTTTCTTTTTGTGTCTAAAGAAACTACATTAGAAAGCCACTATGGCAGAAATATAGCCACCAGGATAAGCAAAATTCTGCACGACTTTCAACTGTCCCTTTCAACATGCACATTAAAATGCACTGTTAATTATTATATCAGGTATCTATGAGAAAAGACAACAGGACATTTTTTCAGTCTTGAACATCTATGCCCAAAGGGCTCTTAAAATTATGTACTTTTCATGTAACAACATCAGAATCATCACCCTATAGCAGTGCTGTACCCTTCTTGACAGGCTTTTTCTGTGAAAAGATCCCTCCAACATAAAGTACTTCATGCTATGAAAAACCCCAATATTTGAACGTGTAATGTGTTTCCCTCACCTCTTCTGCTATAGAACAACATTTTAACAACAGGCTGGCCCAAGCCTGTATCAACAGTGTTTATTCACTTTGCTTTTTAAAAGTAATTTCAGAACTACCTGCATCAAATATGTCCATCAGAAAGAAAACTGCAAGATGACTGCTCAGCACTGTGTACAATAGGAAAAAAGGCTACACAGAAAACACCCAAATAGGAAAAGATAAATTAGCAGTGACCAAAGTAGAATGGGGCATTTCTGTACATGTCTGTGGTGCACATACAAACTTGAGCATCATCAAGAACCAACTTTTTCATTAAAAAAACCATGAAAGTGATTTGTAGGTCATGGTCAGGTACTTGCCTCGGACAGAGGAGCCTGCAGCGTAACTTGCATTCAAACACAAGGCAAATGTCTGAGTATGGATTTAGAAGATTGAAAAAGCTCTTCTGTTTGACATTCCCTCACTAAAACTGTCAAGGTGCACCATTGTAAAACAATGCTGCAGCTAGATATTTTCCATAGGTTTCACTTCTCACTCAAAACTGAGCTGTCAGACAAAATATTAGGAGTGTTCAAGCATTTTAAAGCATTTTTTCCTGTTGCACCCTTTGCTTTGCCACAAAATTTATACTGATAGACTAGCTACAGAAAAAAGACTTGCTGTGCACCTGTGAATACTAATGCAATATAAACATTTGCCTTCCCATTGAAGCTATATGACAATAATAATTAATCCATCCTCAAAGTTAAAAAAATTGAAAGAATGTTTTGTAATAAACAAAAATAAATCTCCACAAATCCAGTCCTTCTTCGTAAATATGGAAATTTTCTACTGGTGGTTTAAAAAGAAAAGAAATAAGAGCAAAACAACTATACCTCCAACCTTACTTTTTTCAAGTTTTCATTATTAAACCTCACTAAAGTTTCCCAGTTCTCTATTTTTACTTCCAAATACAACAAAATAATATTTTACTTCATCATTACCTGTTATGCATCTTCCACTAAGAGATTTCCATGACTGGCCAACAGAACAGTTTGCACTTCACAACAAACAACCAAAGACACACGTAAAGACAATAGCCAGCTTCAAAATCCAGGCCTGAGCAACAAGCACAAGGGAAAACACAGTTCCAGATCAGCCTCCCCTCCCGCTGTGTAGCAAGAAAACATATGACTCTCTTATGGTTATGTGGTTGCCACCAGGGACACTTTACAAGCTTCAGTAACTTTCCGCCACTTGAATTTGCAGCCATGGAGCGGCTTTACAGATTAGACACCACTTCCTCCTGCTGGAACTCTAACTCAGTGTTCAGGTAGCTCAGTTAATAAATCACACAGAACTGCTTATTTGCTGAAAAAATACATGGTGAAAAAGCTGTAGCCAGTCCATCCAGCTGTGTTTTGACCAGCCACTGCACTTAACTCTGCCTCTGATGGAGAATTCAGCGGTAGGTGTTGCTGCAGGGCATTCAACAGCACCCTAGAGTGGTCCCACTCGACAGTGTAACCTCAGCACGGGGACAAACACGTTTTGCTTCACTACAGATCTTACCTCTGTTTAGTAATCAGGGCATGAAAAACATTCAAAAGCTCACTCTGTAGATCATTAATGTTTGATTACTGAATCACAGAATTTTGTTGCTGAGTGATGCCTCCACATCAAGAAAATAATTTCAGTTCCACATGTACATGCCTGGGACAAGGCAATAAACCTCAGTCCCTTGCATCTAAATGGCTCTGTCAAGTATTAACAGTAAAAATTTCGGCCACTTTCAGATATCAGATATGAAAGTGGATGTCACAATGGGTGTAGTCAAAAAATGGAAAGGAAGTGTGTTAGTAATATGGCCAAAAAAGCAGAGGCTGGTCCTCCTACTGAAACTGATTTACTTGATTCCCTCCTGGGAACAGTCTACCACAGTCCTCAAAGCACAGATCCCAACACCCAACAACTTCAGTTTCTAGTGGAAGTCACAAAATACTTTATCTTTTTTCTCAGCCCTTCTCACCAGAACTTCAGTGCCAATTATGCCCAGCTACAGTGCTCCTGAACCCCTCTGTTTCTGCCCTATCCAGCTGTTTCTGCACAACTGGCTTGTGGAAGCAAAAGAGAGCAAAAAAAGAGAGCAAAAGCTAACCAAGTTTATACACACATTTATAACCATGTGTTTGTAATAACATAATACAGATATAAAATGTATACCAGCAATATATAAAAAATATGTTATTTTTTTCCTTTTAGAACTTTTGAATCCATCTTACAAGACATTCTCCTAAAGTGATCTTGCTGACTCAGTGAGAGGAAGAGGGACTACAATAGGCAAGAATAGGAACAAATACTGAAGACAGAGCAAAAATATCTTAAGCTTTTGTTATGTCTCCCATGATTCCTGAGTATGAAACATAAAACTCCAGGAGTTTCTGAAGAGGAAAAATAAAAACTCCAGTCACCACAATACACAAGCCATTTTACAACTTATTATATATTTTACCTTGCAATTTCCATTAGATAGGATAATGCTACTGTCACTATTTTAATTATGGGGAACCCGAGGACCAAGACGTTTGCTGAGGATGAATAGGAAATTGCTGGCAGAGAAGCAAACTGAATCTCTGCCTCACATGTCCTCCACTAGAACACTAACCACTGCATTCTCTAATTATTTTTAGAAATCATGAGTTTTAGTAACCCTGCCACATGACTTCAGAACAATAATGAGCCCTGCAGAGATACAGACAAATGCATACACTACCAAGTGTTAGAGGGATATGGTTCTTAAATTTATTCTTTTCTTTTGAATTATATTGACCAAGAACTCAATTATACAAGCCTTTCTCAGGGTACACTAAGTAGACAAAGAACCAAGATTGCTGAGTATAAACTCAGTGTCTACAGCTTTTCAGTCACTGCTACAAATCCTGGAAGGCAATGATAAAGGGATATGGAACAAGAGTTGGAAAGAATTGCTTGTGGTTCTGGCATGCAGTTGTATACAGCTGAAAGCTCAGATTAGGAAAAAAAAACCAAAACAAACAAAACCAAAACCACTGGGTTTGGAATAAACTTAAAGGGAAAAGAATGTCCAAAAAATAGCACTGAAATTAGGATCACACGGGAGACAAAAACGTGGGGTTCTCAGGACTTCCATGTTCCTGATTCCACAAGAAAGAGCTTCCAGACTCCCGTAAGTCAAAAATACCTGGAGTTCACAGGTGTCCCAAGGCTACAGGATTTGTAACCAAAACCACGGATGCTCTGAGGGTTGTAATAAACATCATAGGGCCTTCCAAGCTCACAGCTTGCATTCTGTAAATCCAAGGCATTCTGCCCATCATGAGACTGGACAGAAGCAAGATAGGTTTCAAGGACAACTTTGTATGGTAGACAAGTTTTGAAACGTGCCTGTATTTTTCAGAACCAAATATCCCCAACCATATTTAATCTTTGACACACTTTCATTTTGCAGGAAGAAAAGTATTCCATTAGAAACAGACAGACTACTGCAACTTCAGTTTTGGAGTCTCTAATCTCTGATCATAGCTTCCTACATTATTCAGAGCATATATGAACAGCTTGTTTGTTATAAATGCTGAAAAGAATCACTACAAAGTGTTCAGAGAAGACTGAAATGTACACTTAGTTTCCCTACAAATGTGAAGAGCAGACTTTACTCATACCTTCAAAAAACCCTTTCCTTGGGCACCGGATGGACAGACAGCTGATGGAGGGAAGACTGGATTCATGAAGAAACAGGCTTACTCACAGCTGATGCCTGTGGTCTGACCAGTAAACAGTTCTCTTCTAATGTTTTGTGAGAGATGACAGAGACAACAAGCTTATGCCCCACTCCATAGCAGGACCAAGAGTGTCCAACAGGCATCACCTGATCGTCAATTCCACTTGTGGAACAAAGCCACCTCCAGATACCAGGTTATCTGGGACAGGTAAATGTCCACACAGCTTAAGCTGGCAGGAAAACATAGACACTCAGATGGGTTCTTAGAGGCTGGGGTACATGTTCTGCGTCTCCACTGTGCACTGGCATGGCTGAAGGAAAGGAAGGCCTGGCAGAAAGAGAGACGAGCAGGACAGCACTCCAGGATGCAGGAACTGAGTGAAGGAGCATGCCTGATGAGACATTGAGTTTGTGATCTACAGGGAATCAATCTCTTCTTACAGATACAGGAATTAAGTGTCTAGCCATCTCAATTCAGCAGCTTCATCAGTCCTGACTTCTCCCATGACTTCTTCACAGAGATAAATTGTATTCTTGAAATTGTTTCTAGAAAGAAAATTAATCTGTTTTTTCTGACACAATGACACTTGCATAACAGCTCATGATTGCCTCTGATGAGTAATATTCCTTGCCTCCCCAAGGCAAAATGGTGAAAAAGGGGGAAAATCTTTTTGAATGGTCTAAATGAATACTCATTAGGGCCTAAATTAATACTTACTAGTTTATTCTAACATACACCCATAAGAGTTTACCCTTTCCACACGAACCAAGAAAATAAGATCCTATTGTAAGATTTTCTACTGTGCCAAACATTCTGTGTCATTTAGTCCCTGGGACTTCCATTAAAAATCATTTACTGCCAACAATGCATATGTGGGTGAGACTTTTAATTTAGGATTTCACACTAGAGATTCTGTCTCAAAATTGTGCAAAGGAATTAGCTGCAAATCATGTCAGGAACTTTAACGCACTGTGATCAGATGACTTGATAAGCTAATGCACAGGAGATATGGGACATGAAGACTGAAGTGCAATATGAGGTCTGAAAGCTAAGAAATTGTGGTTGTGTCGCGCCTTCACATCAGTTGTCCCTCAGGAGCCCTCTGATTGAGCAGAATGTTTGAGTTTCCAAAGCTACGAAAAAACAGAACAGAAAATAGAAATCCTACTACCAACATTAAAGCTTTAAATGAAAACATTTGCACTAATACAGGGATCTTTGCCCTTCACAAACAACATCATGAAATCTGGTAGATTTGAAAGAAGTGCTCTGAATACTCTGGTAGAATACAATTCATCATTAGTTTCACCTTTGAGAACTAAAATCCAGAAAGTCTTTGTATTGTTTGACTCTGAGAATTCCTGGAAATCAAAGTCTTCTTAGGTTTGGCAGTATATAGAGCAAATCAACCCATACAACAGACAGTACAATTCAGGCAGAAAAACAGATAGTAATAGCTGTGTCAGAAAAATAAAAACAAAAACAACTATATTGGACTTTTTTCTTAAGTGTTTTTACTACCTTACCAATTCTCCCACTAGTAGGTGAGAAAAAACACAAGATATGAAAGGCAAGAGAACAGCACGTGCCCAAGCAGATAGGCCTCTCCTGACAGGCAGTAGAGTACACCAGATGCTTTGGAACAGTCTGTTTATGACTTCTAGCATAAGAATCTGTATCCCTTTTAATTACAGGGTGTTTATCTCATCTTCTGTAACAACTAATACATTGTTTCATCTCCATCAACAGCTAATCCTTCTTAAATTCTGCTGAGTGTTTAAACCTCAGTATCATAGGACAGTGAGTTCCATAGGTGTGCATTATGTTAAAATAACCCACATCTTCCTGTTACTCGCCATCATTATTAAGCCTTCCTGCTCTGTCCTCTATCCTGGTATTCATCCTCATCCCATAATTCATCGTTGTGTAATCCTCTATTACATCTCATGTCATTTGTCCTTCATTAAACTAAGCACTTGTCTTTTCAGCATCTCCTGTTACTGAAAACTCTCTGATTCCCTAATAATTGCATTAACCATCTTAGGGCTTCTTTCTAACGGAGCTCTGTTCATACCATAATCTTTCCCAATCTGCTGATCTTCTTTTTAAAGGACATAAGAGTTAATATTCAAATTCAAGATTAATTGAATCAATTTTGTTTCTATCAAAACCTTATCTTTATGAGAGTAAGGTTACTCAGATTCAACAGACCTTTTTTCATAATCCCAATTCTGCTTTTCTATTTCAGATTGAAAATTTGGCTCTGAAATGTTGAACTTTTCAGAGTCTAACAGGAAAACCCTTGTAGTTTAAATTTGTACCTTACCTGCAGGAGGAAAGGGAGCTTTCTCACTACAACAGCATTAGTTTAATAATGATTCCATGTAATGTCAGCAGTTAAGAGCATGTTCAAGTCTGGAACTCTTTGTGAAGACACTAATATAGGCCAAACCAAGCGTTGGCCACCAATGATGCAAATAAATATGCACTACAACTGCTGTCCCTTCCCAATACATATGCAAGGAAGTGCCTTTTACTTCACATACAGAGAATATAAGATCAAAGGGCCAGAAAGCTGTCAACCAGCGGCAGGAAAGCAACATCATATCCCCGATACCCCCATAGGATGAAACATCACAAATCAGATCTACAAAACCATGCTTCAAAAATTAAAGACCAAAAAAAGAAAGCAGGGGCGAAGAAGTGAGAAGGGTTTTTATTTAACACCCATATTTTGCAGAGGTAAAGTACATGATCTGAACGCTTCTCTTCCACTCCCAATTTAAATGACAGTTTAGATTTTTACTTCTTCTGTGTTGACTACAGATTAAAGAAAGCTAGCAAATAGCCAAATGATTTTGTCTACCATGAGATGGCCTCCCTTATTCCTCTTGGATGATGTAGCAGGACATCATTACTAAAATAACTCTTCTAACTGTGTCAAATGTGTACAAGTCCCTCGGACAAAATCAGGTGGATTTTCTCTAACATCTGTTCCAAAGAGGCTGTCTTTCACCAGCAGTCTGCTGTTTTGAATTAACTGACAGCTGGTGTCTATGTATTAGCAGAATTATTAAACTTAAAAACCAACAAATTAAAAAAAACGCTCATCCAAATGGCTTCATGTGAAGAAAGAACCAAGAGGATGATGTAAGCATTCATTTATAACAGGCAACACACATCTCTGAAACCTGCTCAGTTATGCGATGAAGTAACATTTCTAAGCACATTCCTTTCACAATTGAGTGAATTCCTCATTGCTAAAATATTCAATTTTTGGCACTTAGCATAAACAGGTGTCATTCTATGAATGGGGACATTTAAAACCACTGTGTCAGGGCTGGCAAAGACCCAGATGTCTTCAATGGGCAGCAAACTCGTACCATTATTTTAGGCTCCTTCCCCACTAGCTCATCACCAGCCTCAGCCTAGAATTTAAGACTCACTGCAAGTGGCAGACCAAATGCCTTACTGAAGAGACATCCCTCAAATGTGTGTGAATTATCATAAAGCTGTTTAATGGCAGCATTTCCAAGCAAAATCTGATACCAGGTCAGAGACGTTTTTCATAAAGGAGTCAAACTGCCAAATGAAACTGCCCAGAGTCAGTAGCCTCCCAGATAAAAGTTGCCAACACAGAGGTCTGAGTTCAAGTCATTGTACCAGGTTCCCCTCAGCTGGGCCCCCAACGTGACCCATGAGCAGAAATGTCTGGAAACAAGGGTGGCATCTAGTCTCTACAGTCCACTCCTGGCCCTCCCTGAGGTCTACCAACTGTGACAATTGCCCAACAATTCCCTGCACATACCTCTTTCTGCCTTTGAAGGTAGACATTCCTGAATTCACGGGAAACAGTTTTTGAGTAACTCAAGGTAAGTGGAACATACCTTAACTGCCATTAACAGCACCTCTGAAGTTCTGATTAAACCACTACAGGACAGTCACTTTCCATCCTGCTCATCATTCCTATTATGTCTTCCAACAAACTGCCACAATTTCTACCCAGAGCAAAGTCCACAGACTCCTTCCTGTCTTGAAGCTCTTTAGATCCATAAAAACAATCCTATCTGAGCATATGCATCTACACTTGCAAGAAAGGTTCTCAATCTTCACAATAAAGCTTCTTCCATGCTGTGTGGTGAACAGTGGAATGCAGTAAACTTTAACATTTAAAATGGGATGCGCCTGTAACATAACAGTCATGCAATTAATGCTTTTTGCTTTGCCAACAGAGTCAGATTTAAATCCCAAGAGGAGGCAGATATTTTAGCCACCTTACTCATCTCACAAGAACGAGGCTAAATGGTTCTCATCTATTCTGCATGAGATACAAGAAAGGGTGTAATAATGAAAACAAGGTAAACCTCTTACTATAATCCAGCAGGTTTATGTAACAGTGCTGCTATTCATGAGCTTTGTGATCGGTGTCAGCTCTTATTACAAGGGTGTGAGAGATTTAAAATGACAAAGGAGGAAAGGGGGAAAAAATCATAGTACAGTTTGATATGACTGGGCCTGTCAAGCCACAAAAAACATGCAGTAGTTTAATTCTCTGACTTACAGTAGTTTTACTTAACTTACTTAACTTTTTACACTATATCAATTAATGAGCTTTTGTAAAGGCAGAAGTATAATGGCGAAACATGTTTTTTATAACCTTATTGGCATTATAGAGGACTCATTTATGCTTGGAGAATGCTGTGTGCTAGCTGCAATACCAGGCATTCAGAGCCTAACACGGGATGTAAAGAATGGATGCAAGCATGTTTGACTCTTTCCCAAAAGCCAAGCCCACATTCACTTCAGTTTTGAAAAAGTTTAATTGTACCATCAGTGTCTCTCATAGATGAGAAAACCAAGATAGATACCCTTGATCAGAAGTCAGAAACTAAGAACCGTGCAAAAATTCCTCATAGAGGCATTTGAAAGACAAAAAAAAAAAACAACCAAAAAACTTCTGAAGGGGAGAACTATTTGTGTCATTCAATCTACTCTGATCTACTTAGGTATGTCACAAGTATGCAGTAGTTCTAGTATGAAATATCAATTGGCCTTTAGAAGCAGCATTTTGTTAATTCATCGTAGGCAGATATTTCCATTTACAAATTAATTGGGATGCTGGCATTTTATTTCAGAAGCAACCAACATGATGTTTCACGCTACGCTCTGCACACTGGCTCAGAGGAATCTATCAAATACATGGCCATAAATGCTTAGTCAATGGTGTGTATCCAGACCGGGTTTTTAAACAACATGAATTAAACTAAAGGCTTATAAAATGCAGTATCATGTAAGAGCAGACAGTGCTAGTTTGGGTCCAAACATGCCATGTAGGAGTCCACTTCATAGCAACAATATGTATATGATAATTTTCTCTTTTCTCCTAAATGTCCAAGTCTAGACCAATTTTAAACATTTGCTGAGAAGGCACTACAAATTTCTCCCCTTCAAGAGAACAAGCTAATAGAAAATCTACAATAGTATAATCCATTGGTAATGTTTTGTTTGGTTTTGTTGTTGTTTTAACTCTATAATCCTAGTGCCTATATCCATGCAGATCCATGCCCCTAACAAGAAAGGTACTTTGTTCCCTGGATTTTATCCAGCCAACAGGTACTCCTTCTGAATTATTTTTCTTATATACTCATTTCTTACGATGTACTTGTCCCTTTCCTGCCAAATATCTGCCCAGAAGACACAGAAAATTCTCTCAAGCCTCCTGGACACTTTTCAGAAGAGTTTTATAAACTCATCATCTTACCCCATATCCGAAACCCAACATTTCTAAATTGACCACATCTCAATTCTCTTCTCCCCCACCTCCTCCTGTGCCAATGGTTTTAATACAGGACTCTCCCGTATAGGACTTAGTGTTTCTATTCCAATAGCATGGAAAATGTTATATTAAACATCTATAAGTAATGGGGTTACTCTCTTCTACTGCAAGCTGAAGCAATATAATTTGGCAGATACAATCATGAAAAGATTCTCTCTCTGTTTGTCTTTTCTTGAAAAAATGCAGTACTCAAATATACATAATTCCACCCATAACCTGACTGGACTGCATGGACTGCACTCTGAAATCCCATGTTTCTTGTATTTCAAGGATTGTTAAATTAAGTTAGCTCAGTTCCCTGTGTTTTTTCTTTTAAATCAATTTAAATGCTTTCTGCCCCATACACAGTAAACAAATGTTCAGAAACCTTTACTGTAATATGGTAAGTAATTGGGCCTGGGACTGAAAATGAAAGAGAAGAAAAGAACTCTTCTCACTCCCTGACAGGTGTACCACTGGAATTCTAGGTTTAAAGGAAACAAAAAGCAATAAAAGCTTAATCAACAGAATCAGGAGTTATGGCTCTCTGAACATACAAAGGGAACAGAACTGATGAATTGCAAGGTGGAGTTTCTCTTTTTACATGGAATATTTTTTCCAAACATAATGATTCTTTGCACCTGTCCTGTAATTAGATGACAGGCTTATGTATTATGTTAAAAAAAAAAGAGAAAAAAAAGAAAGAAAATGTCTTGATCATTTCCAAGAAACCTTATTCCAGTTCAGTGCCTCCCAAAGAGAGTCTATTGCTGTTCCAAAGCACTCTTAGCTCCATTTATAAGGATGTCTTACTTTTGTCCCTACCTAATGTATCTGCTGTGTTTATATAGGCTCTATCACATATTGATGATATCTGAGTCTAAAAGACTACATCAATACCAAGCCGTAGGCAGGGAATCCGGAGGAGGGAATAATGAATTGTTCCCTATGAATTGTTCCCTAACAAATTGTTCCCAGGCACCAGAGGCTTCAAAATATCTAGAACAGAACTATCTTCATGCAATTTAAACATCCTTCATATTTAAGATCCAGTTATTTTTATTTTAATATAAAGAACAAATGCTTAAAAGCCAAATTATCCAGAACAGATTTCTCTACAGTGTTCTGCATTCTCATGTAGTGAAAAAAACCCCAAACCCTCAGACTACTGAAGGCCCGACATGGTACACTGCTACAAAGTTCTGTCAACCAGATTCCCTCTCAGATTTCACAGGCTGGTCACCAGTAGCCCTTATTTATAATCTGTAAACCACATTTTTAAAGCAACCAGGGACCCTTCAAAACGAAAAGCCAGATACATGTTACTGACACACATTTCTCAATGCTGGGAAAACTTAAAGCATTGACTTCTATTATAGAAGAGAAAAGTTACGTGCTTAGGGACAGAATTCCAAATTAAGATACCCTCAAGAGATGTTGTACGCTGTTCTGAAATAAAACTTTCACCTCATAAAATGTTAATATTAGGGCTTTAGGCAGACACTTAGTTCAGGACAGATGTGCTGTCTAACATGTAAAAGACTCTCACTTTCCAGAAGACCAAAAAATTTCTTTCAATAACTAAAAAGCAGTTACAGAAGATGATGGTGCTTTGTTGATAAGTATGCATGTTGGCAGGACAAGCAATGGCAATAAGTTGCTCAGGGGAAAAGTTGACCTGGTATAAATGAAAAAAAAAACCAACAAAAAACAACAACAACAACAACAAAAAAAAAACCAAAAAAGCCCAAACCCAAAACCAAACCAAACCAAACCAAAAAACGAGGGAGAACAATTACCCACTGCAATAGCCTGCTTAGAGAGATTGTTGACTCTTCCTTACTGGAAATATTCAAGACTCAGCTTGACAGGCGCTTGGATAACCTGAACTGGGCCCCTGCTTTCCATGAAAGGGTGGACCACACACTCTCCAGCATCTACTTCCAACCTAGACTTTACTGTAATTCTAACATTTTGTTTTAATATCCAAAACTTGAGTCAGCCCCTGACCCCAAAGATGGGCTGTGCAATTCCCTATCACAGCATAATGCCTCCTCGGGCTGCAGAAGATAGATACTGAACTACCTGGAGCAGTTAGTAGTGATTAGTATTAGTACAACTGTATGTACTGAAAAACAGGCAAAATGAAATTGCTATCACAATAATGAGGAGGGAAAAAAGTTGTGTTATTATATTTAGATATTACAAATTAGGAGCATTCCCATCCTATCAATTAAGTATCTGCAGATCATAAAGCCTGTCTGATCTGTGTGACTTAATTTGGTAGTTATCCTTTCCAATCTGCTAACTACTGTCTTCTTTTAACAGAGAAAATTTCTTTTTTAACAAAAGAGATGACACAACAAATTCCAGTCTTTCCCATCACCATGTTCTGCTTTTTTTTCCTACTGGAGTGTGAATTCCATACAAGAGTGTATTTGTCAGAATAAAGCACCTTCTTCAACAAAAAGAATGTAAAAAACCAGGGATTAGTAATTATTTAAAGGCAATCCATCTGCCCTTAGAGATGTACAGGCTGCAGAGATGAAAGGCTGGTTTAATCTCAAGAGTAAAAGTCTGAAAGATTCCAAATTGAAGGTATTTATAAAGGAGAAGAAAGCTTGATCCTTGAGCACAGAGATGCTGGAGGGTTTTTTGGTGTTGCCTCTATGTCATGACAGTGGGAAGCTGCTTAAGGACTTTGATCTCACAAGCTGATACAGTTTTAGATGCATCCATCTCCTTAACTGGCCATTATCAACATAAAATAATTTCTAGTCTATACAGTCTAGAAAGTTGCTTCAGATACATCTTGTGTTGCAAGTCTCTCCTTGTATCTTTCCTGTCATACTGTTTTCTTCTTATAGCCCCACTGCAGAGAAAGGAGAGTCCATGAAACTTTGCACAAAAATGATCACTGGAGATGAGGGGAGAGAGAAGAAGGGTTGGGAGAAGAAGGAGGGAGAAAAATCATTTTGCTCACTCACCTTAGTCCAGGGCATCTCAGATGCTACTGTAGTAAGAGTGAATAAAACTTTCTGGACAGGAGGCTGACTTTAGAAGCCGTTGATTCTTTAAGCACTAAAGGAGATAGCAGATTGTGTATACAAATAATGCACACTGGTCTGATTACTAAAGCTTTTCATAAAAAGACTGAGTAAAGGACTAGTCTTTTGAATGAAAAAGCCAAAATGGTGCTACATCTGGCCACATGCCCAAATAATTGCTTTATTGTTAGAGCCTTTAACAGTTACAGACAATCTTGTCATGGCGCTGAGCCCCCCTAGAAGTTTCATTGTGCATCAGACATACATGGTGCATTATTTTCCTTGGGATTTTGGAGGACTACTAGTCACATTGTTTCTAACCTCTTTGTAATGAGCTGTTCTAATGGCAAGCATTAGTACATGGAAACATCTCTGCAGTGTTTTCCTCTCTTTACTATGTCACTATATCACAAGGAGCATAAAACATGAAGAAAGCAAAAAACCATAGTTTTGATCCTTGGGTGCTAACAATGTTAAAGAGCTATTTTGATAGAATTGCTGAAAGAACTGAAATATTTTTACCTTCCCAACTTCCAGTACTCATGGGACTATAAAACACAATTAATTTTGATGATGAAGTTAAAGAATCCTACGCACATACCTTCAAAGTGTTGCACATTCCTTTCATTCTTACAGAATCTAATGAATTTCATGTCCTGACATCTTTTTTGAGGCTAGCCAGACAGGCTGACAACTGAGTTTCTTCCCATAGCAAGTGAATATATTCTGTGTTAAAGTAACATTGCCTGCTGTATCTCAGAGGGAAAAACTTGCTCCAGTCCAAACCAAAAACCCATAGTATAGTTCCTATAGATTTACGAAGTAATGAGCAATTCTTCTGTTCCTAACAGGATCAGATCTCCTTGAGATTTTTATAAGTCTTGTTTCAGCATGTCAGTACAGATAAGTGCACATGAAAAGCTGTTAAAAGAGTCAAAGAAGGAGATGAACATACAGAAAATTAGTTGACTTTTCTTTTTAAGCTCTAAAATACAGCCAGTGATAAAGCTAAGTCATTCAGTGATCAATCCCAGTTTATCCTGGTGGCCTCTCTTTCTCCCCACTTACTGGAGAAAAAAATTCTCCCCCTTTGCTATAAATGAAGTTGCAATATGGCAACAGTAACAGATTGTGGCCACTCTTCCTTCCCCCAAATCACATAACTTACTTTCACTCTGGATTTCTAAAGAAATAAAATTTACGCGTCCAGATTGTCTTCAGTGAAACCTGAGGGAAGGGAGCAGGCACAGTGCTGTATGAGTCCTGGAAACCCAAGCCAAGACACAGCAGCATGTGTTTGGAGTATCAATAGCAGCAAAGCAGAGCAGTGTGCGAGGATGACCTGGAGCCTGCAGGGAGCACAGGCATGCACTTGACTCCGGGCTCACATTCTGTGCATTGTGCTTTTACCCTGCCCAGCCCTATCAGTGGGACATACAGGAGATCTTGGAGTCTGGACAGGGTGGAAGGTGGGGAAGGAAGGGAGAAGTCTGTAATGAGCTCAACCATCAAAGACCAAAAGAAAATCAGAACTCGTTCATTCTGCTTTTGGCAGAATATTAAACAGTAACAGACAGAACTGGAGCTGGGCAGTCACACCTTCACCTCTAAGAGCGCATGGAGGAGCCTCAAGCACACACGACAACAGCAGCAGAAAGTGAATTTCTGCAAACCGCTGTTCAAGCCCAGTGGCCTGGGCAAAGGCTTTAAAGCTGCCCTGCCCAGTGGTAGGAGCAAGACCGAGTTCCCTGCTCAAAAGGCATACTAGGATCCCAGCTGCCATTTTCAGCACCATAGATTGGTGTCCCTTTTGAATACCTCTCTTCCCACTTCAGTTTAGGATAGCATACATGCTCCTGAATGAACAGTTCTCCAAGTTTAATCTCATTATATTTTCTCTTTATGTATCTAAGCCCTTCGCCCCCTTATTTTTCTGCTCTGAGGCTCACAATTCCCAGTTTGTTTTCAAAGCTCATTAAGAGTATTTTCTCTCTCCCTCTGTCATATCATTAACAGAAATGTTACACAACACCAGCCTAGCTTCCAACCTACATAACCATTACACTGCTGCTGATAATCAGCTCCTGTTTACTATCTTTCACCCAACTTTCTCTTCCTACCCAAGCGAATTTCAATTAATCTTCATGTTAGAAAGTAAACATTTACCTACTTCCCTCTTGATTCCCTAAAATCATTCATTTTGCAATTCTATCAAAAAAAAGCAATTCCATTGTCTGGCAAGATTTATTCTTTTTGATCTCATGTTGTTACTGCTTAGAATTCTGTCACCCTGCAGACTCTTGCATATTCTTTGAATAATGGGCCCATTATTTTACCAGTGGTTATACTTTCAGGACAGGAATTGCTAAGAAAAACTTCAACTTTCTTTTGAAGGTCAACAATATAGTTGCCAGCCTTCATTCACACTGACACTTCATTTTAGCTACCATCTCACAAAAACAACAATCATACAATACTGGCACTGCAAGAAGGTTCACTGAACATAAACTATTTAAACCCAGAGGTAAGAAAGAGAAAAATCAATCTTTTTTTCACACACTCTTTAACATTAAAAGAAATTTAGCAGTCAGTCTTCTGCTACAAGAAAGCACTCAATTATACAGTTTGGACTTGCAGAATAATGCAGGGTGGAATGGACCTCTTGAGATCACCTAGTCCAACCACATGGTCAAAGCATGGCAAACTTCAAAGCTGTATCATATTACTCAAGAGCTTGTCCAGCTGAATTTGGAAAACTTCCAAAGCTGCTGATTCCACAGCTTCTTAGAGTAACCTCTTCCCACAGCAGCACTCCCAGGAACCCTCTCTAACTAAAGCAAGACTATGCAAATCAGCCTGTTCCTCAGTCTAAATGCGTCCAGCTACCTATGTCTTGTAAACAGCATGTGCTCTACACCTTTAAGAGTCTCCTTGTGGCCCCTTTCTGGATCTGCTTGGCAGCATCTCCCTGGTATACGGAGGCCCAGCAGTGGGTACAGCATTCCCAATGTGGCCTCATGAGTACTGAGCAGCAGGAAACAGATAATTCCTTTCCCATTGCTATTACAAGATGTCTGACTGCAGTTTCTCAATCTCAGTTTTACAGGTTTTCATATAGTGGTAAATTTTAATATCAACAGTCCTTGCACTCTATGCAAAGGATTTCTAATTATATTAAAAATTCAGTCTTTGAGCTGATGCATTCACTGAAGCTAGTGTTTAGTAAACCAAATTATAAAGTTCACACTTGATCTCTACAAGCCTCTATATGCTTATAACCAGTTTTCCACCATCAGGTGAGCAACAATCGAGCAGAGTGAAAAGCAGCTTATTGAAGTGGCTAACACATGGAGAAGAAGATATTTGACCCAAGCCTCCTATTTGTACCCTAGTGTAAGAGAAACAAAGACAGAGGAGTTGCAGACAGGCTCATCAGCGTCCAGAGAGGAAAAGCTGATGTGCAAGTCTCAATAATGGAAACAGCTGCCATGCTGAGTGACAGAGAGAAGATCAGCAACAAACAGGCCAGATAAGAGAGGATAAATGGGAATTCAGACCTAGAATTTCTTAGAAGTGCAAACATCTACAAGAGAACGAAAAGCAACAGTGTAAGGTGCAAACACTTGTTGTTATGCCTGAAGGAAAGCAGTACAAGAGAGAGAAGAGGGCAGGGCAGACAGCAGCACATGGCTGTAGCAACTCAGTCAGTTCAGAAGTTTCATATTTTAATAAGGCAGGAAATGGTAAATACATACAAAACCGAAGACCTTCTTGCATGTATGCTTAAAGCCTAGAAAGATAAAGCTTTACCTTGGCTCCACTTTTAAACACTTTCTGTGCTGTAGTTCATATTAGATTGTGAAAGAGATTTCTCAATACTGGACATATCCCAGGGAACATGGAAGGTGGAGAAGATAAATGCATGAAGATGGTCTGTTTTTTCACATATACTCTCTGTCACAAATGAAGAAAAAACAAAGTTAATGCTGTCCTGGTACACAGCACAGACCAATGGCTCCAGTGGCATCAGAAAATAAATAAAGGGGCAGTGCTGACCAGGAAACCAGGATTGTACAAAATTTTTGGGTTTCAATTTCAGTCCATGGATCTATGTTCAGATGTATACATCAGCCACTGCTTTCCATTCTGTTCTATCAGCAATGGCCTGATGAACACAGAATAGTTCTCTTATAGTTTAGGAGTAATGCAGACTCAATTTTGCTCTCAGGATATTTATTGCATTCATCTAGTGGCTTAACAGAGAAGCTGAAAAAAGCAAACAATAAGAAAACAGAATGGCTTAAAAAACTGTCTCTGTGCAAACATCCGAAGGCTATTACGAGACAAGGTATATGTGCTACACAAATTACAAGTTAAAGAAGTTCCCTCTCTTGCAAGAGGCCAGCTGTTTGGAGCAGAGTCTTGAGGAGCCAGACAGAATGCCAGTTCTGGCTCCAGGAGAAACAGAAATACAGGATCTGACAACTGAGAGGGGAGCTCTTTGAGACCAAGAAGTACATAAAGTGGTATCTAGTGGTTTTACATTACAGCTTCACAGTTCAGGATCACCAAGATGAGTCACAATGTAAGTGGATGACACAAAATCCACTAGAAGTTATTTTAAAATAAATACACTTTTATCACTTTTCAGCACTTGTTACAGCATTCTGCATTGTCAGCAGAACCAGCTGTGTACTTCTCTGCAGCCTGCCTTCATAATTAGATTAGCCAAGCCATTTTATTAGGATGCCCAAGAGTTCAGGCATCCTGTGCCCTGGAAAAGTTTAGTGGGGACAGACCAAAGCTGTTATTCAACAGCAAGTTGCAGAGATGGAGAAAAGCCAATTGGAAGGGAGAGAAGGAGGTACAGGGACTAAAATACTTAAGTGCAAGTGTAGTCCCAGTTGCTAGCACAGGCAAATCTCTAAGAATATTGTGTCATGACTCATTTATATAAAACATACCAAATTATCTGAGAACTACTTTGCTCTCAAATGTCCAACACACAAAAAAAAAACCCATACACCCCTAACCAACCTCCTTTTCACTCCCATTCCCATCACCAATATATAAATGTCAGATTTCTGGCTATCCAGTTAGGAAGAATAACTAGAACCTGCTAAGAGCGGCCAAATCTGACAGCCCTATATAGGCAAGGCTGCAGGTTCATGTCCCCACATCCTGCCAATGGCATACAAACCAGAAAAGTCCAGAGTCCTCAGCTGCTCCTCACAGCACTCGCCTTCCAGCCCTTCCACTAGCTTTGTTTCCCTCCTCTGGACTCACTCCAGGACCTTCACACCCCTCTGAAATGGTGGGGCCCAGAACTAAACCCAGCACTCTGTGTGAGGCCACACCTGAACACAGTGGGATGATCCCCTGGTCTGACCTGCTGGTGATGCCGTGTTTGATGTTCCCCAGGACGGGGTTTGCCCTCTGGGCTGCCCAGGCACACACTGCTGACTCACCCTGAGCTGCTGCCCACCAGCACCCCCAGGGCTCTCTCTGCAGGGCACTCTCCAGCCACTTCTCTCCCAGTTTATACTTGTGTCTGACCCTACTCTGCCCCAGGTGCAGAATCCAGCATTTGTTTCTGTGAAATTTCATGCCATGGATGATTGCAAATGTACCTACCAGCCTCTCATGTGGATTCATCTTAAAGGGTTTTCCACCCAGACCACAGACTGATCCCTCTTGTGTGGCAGTCTGGGGAGAAACCAGATCAGGGTGTTCCCTTTGCATGACTTTAGGTTGGTTGTGTTCTGTCACCTTCTGCTCCTTTATGGTTATGACACTTTTATCATATAACTTACCAGTGTCCTCTGAAATTTGGCATAAATTAATTTAACAGTGTGTTGTGCTAAACCATTGCACTTATTTCTCCCACAGAATCAATCAAGGGAAACAGGCAGTGTTACCACGAGCATGCAGCAAATTGATGAAAACAATCTAAGCCCTTTGTTAAATACAAACTTTAAAATTTAGACCTTGCTCTTAAAAATTCATATCCTGCCCTACACTGAAGTTATGGTGCCTGTGTGTGTGTATATATATATTTATACATATATATATATATATATACACATATATATATTACAGTATATATGAATGATATTAGACATGAATTAAAGTATTTTGCTGTCTGCCAGCAGGGACACTAAAGAAATAAATTTACAACTCCAGAGTTACTTTTTCCAGTGCTTTGCTCCTTATGAAATGTCTTTTGGAACTATGTACTCTTCAGTGAAGCACTGCATTATCAACACACTTTCCCATGCCTTTAGAAGGACTTGCTTCAAAGTCTCAAAGACTAAATCAAATCAAGTATTTTTAATTCCTCCCTGCCTTTAGTTTGTTTGGGGGGTTTTTGTGTGTTGTTCTTTTTTGTTTGGTTGGTTGGTTGGTTGTTTTTTTTTGTGGGGATGGGGGTTGCACTTCATAGAATCACTGAGTGGTTTGGGTTGGAAGGGACCTTAAAGACCATCTAGTTTCAACCCTTCTTCCATGAGCAGGGACACCTTCCACTAGATCAGGTTGCTTAGAGCCCCATCCAGCCTGGCCTTGAACACTTCCAGAGATGGGGCATCCACAGCTTCTCTAGTCCATGCCCCTCAACACTCTCACAGTAAAGAGTTTCTTCTTGGTATCTAATCTGAACCTCTCCTGTTGTGCTACCTTAGAAAAGAAAGGGAGAGGGAAATTAACCTCCTACATATTAAGAACAACATGAAAGAGGGTTAGGTTTGCCCTGCAAGAGAAAATGCCTAAGGCAAAGGAAGAAGAACCACTTTGGAGATCAGAGATAAATACTATGAACTGCTTAGGAGAGTAATTCGAAGAGACTCAGCACAGGGAGGTACATTCAACAACAAGAAACACTTGGACTGAGTGAAATACAGATCATGGGTGGAGGGTGAGTATTTCTCAACATACTCAGAGTGGGCTGGAGAAAGTTCTAAGAATCTTACTTTAAGATACTAATCAGTACCAGTTTTCAACAAGGATGATCTACACATGAAACCTGTGGAGAACAAGGTGTTTCTGTCCTGGTAGCTATTCATTCAACATCAGTATTTCACACAGAGACACTGCAGTCTCTTTCTAGGTTGCAAGGTTTTGGCAAGTTAAAGCCATTGCAAATCCAAACCTCTGAGTTCCTCTGGTCTCCTCACTTCCACTGCAGCACCTCACCCTTCCCAGCTGCTGGCATTTGTATCTATTCAGTGAGACACTTCAAGAAGCTGAGCTGACTGCAAACTATCCCTAAAAAAAAAGCACCATCAGTCTGGCCAGGGCAGCTCCAGAAGGTACTAGCATACAGAGGAAAGCAAACCCAGGGAAAAAGGAGGGCAGGAGTCGATCACAGCAATTCCAGTTAAAGGTCAGTTTCAAAAGCTCTGGAACCACAACCTAAATTCTTGAAATTTGATTCTTGAAGGTGCACCTCCTGGATATTCTTGTAGAGCAGAGCATTGCCTATTATCCGTTTTCATGGACAGCAAAGAAATGTCAAGTAAACTTCCAAAGCTAACATAGGAAACTTTGGCAGGAATGGGAAGCTGAATTTAGGTTTGCCATGACTCAAGGAAGGCCTCCTCCAACAACTGGACACTGTCACTTTGAAGCTGTCTCTGCAGCAAAGAGCTGGAATCCTAAGAGACAAAAGACTGCTATTTTAAAGATTGGAAGCAGATACACATACGAGAAAAGTGATTTTCTCAAAGTCAGTTGTAGTTGTTGACAGAACCACAGGCAAAAATTAATTCAGAACTCCATGAATTTGTGTTTACAAGACAGTGCTTGCCTAATATTACAGAAACCTGAAATGAAGAGTAACCTTTAATCAAGGTTGCTTTGTTTTTGTTTTTTTAATGAGGGATAAAACAGGCAGCTGATGATCATTAGCACACATTCTGAGCAATATTTCAGTTTTGCTGCTTGAGTCTTGAGAAGGTATCTTTTGGCAAAATCAAAAGCAGAACATGCTGAATAATTTCCTATTAAGGGCACAGAGGAGAATGAAGAGACTACAAGTGCTTATGCATCAAGTCATTCTATGCCTCATAAGGTATTTGGGGTTTTCTGTCTCTAAATCTAATAAGAAAAAGATGGGTTCTGTTATTTAATTTAAATAAAAGTAACAGTACAATGAAGATATCTCACAACAAACAGACGCTCTAAACTTCCACCTCTTAGGAACCTAGCAAGAATTTGCATTCTTCCTGTCACCTTTCTCACCTTCAGATGATTCCCATCCTGCTCCATCTATGGTAGTGGAGACAGTGCTTTACCAGAGGCTTTAGATGCTAAAGGCTATAAGGAAGCAGGTTATGCAAAAAGTATCTATTTCCAGCACAGGAATGTGGCCTGTAACTATCCCATGACAGGGAGCTCAGCTCAAATAGAAAGTGTAAGCCCAAGCATATCAAAGCACCAGGAGCGCTGCATCCTGAGATAGCAGTGGGAAATCAGGGCAGTGGGGGCGGGGAGGGTGGGGAGAGAATGAACAAGCACTTTAGTCTAAAAGAGGAAAGGAAACACTAAGGCAGATCCTGAAATTTTATAAGGGAGACTGGAAATCATCTCATAGCCTTAGACTGAAAGACACAGCATATAAAATACCAGAATAAAATCCACAGAGAAAACTAATTTAAAAAAAAAAATAGCTACAGTGAAGATCGTCCATTAATTCTTCAAGACAGGGGAAGTAGCATTAAAGCCCCAGTTTTAAACTCAGATTCTTAAGAGAGCTCACAGCCCAAAAGCCTTCTACAGCTCTTTCACATAGAAAACTTAATATCTCAATAGACATTGACAGGAATTACAGATTTTGAGGTCATCACATGAGTACTAACACACTTCACAAAATCTATTCGTACATGTAGCCCTCCCTCAAAAATAAAATGAAGCAAAACAAACCTCGCATACTCAACTGCTTTGAAGGTCACATCCTGAATGAGTTATGAATGTTCAGGCTATACATATATTACAGAAATACTGATACATCTTCATCCCAGCTCTCACACCCTACTGACAAGGGAATTGCAGCTTTCCATTTCTATTTCTAGAAAATGGGAGTCATGCTGCCCCTGCAGTAAGGATCTGTTGTTCTCATCAGCTGATACAATCTTCCACAACTGAAGCATATAGAGCTCAAATCTGATCGCGGCAGGGTCTTAGATCATTAATGAAAAATTTTCACTTTCTCTATAAGCTCAATTCTGGTCACAACAGGGTGTTATATAATTAAAGAATGTTTTTCACTTTCTTTGTATGTCCTTGATTATATGTGTGCTAGAACACAAGTCCAGGTGAACACTACCAAGAAAAATGGGAAGTATTGAAGGAAATAATTCAAAATTAGAGGTTGCTTCCTCTATAGAAGGAGCAAGTAAGTATCACGAAATTACTATGAGACAGCAGAGGTACTCAGCAGGTTGGTCTTAGACTCTAAAAGAAAGTAGAGAGGAACATATAACACTATTAGGGACTTAAATGAATCAACCTCATGAACAAGGAAGGACCATTCAAAACAGCACCACTTTATCTTCATGTACAATGACATTTCGGGCAAAATGTTCTCCAGAGGTAAGAAAAGAAGGTATCTTTCAGATTTTCTCATTAAATTATCAAATTTAATGAGAAAACCTGAAAAGTGAAGAAAAGCCAGTAATTTCATCATTACCATAATCAATCCCAAGAGCAGGCCATATTTGCAGTGATGAAAATAGTAATACATTTATTTGTAAATATGTTTATAAAACTCTTCTTTGTCTTCAAAAATACCAGGGACATGTTCCTGCATGTCTACTTTCCACATAAGGTCGTGGTTTGTTGAATACTGTGCAAGAGGTGTCCTAAAGCTCACCAGAATGGTGTGGAAAACCCAGCTGCTTACACTGAAAGCCCTCAGAAACCCCAGTGGCACAGGTCAACAACAAACAAGAACACAAAATCTGTGGAGCAAAGAGATATGAAAAGGCCAAAGGAGAAGAAGGTGACTAAAATAAAACCACAGATACACGAGTCACCACTGAAACTTGATAGTAGAGTCAAACTTATCTTTGAGGGAAAGGGAACTTCCTTCAAGAAAAACCTCACTCCTTAACAGAGTGCAGCTATCTTTTTAAATATCCCAGTGCACAGCTAAGAGCTGCAAAGCCCAAAGGCAAAGTGACCAGCACAGAAGACAACCACTTGGCAAACACTGTTGGAATGGATACCGTCAGCAAAAGGGGCAGAGGTGAGGGCTGTGAATCTAGAACTGCCTGTCTGCCATCCCTGATAGCAGCACATGGAAGGGCTGAGGGGGGTTAATGTTTGCTTTTTTAAAACCTAGGAAGTAATATGCTGTGTTTCATATTAAAAGGACATCACCATTGCCAATTCACCCACTGGACACTGCAAACCACCCCTATTAGCCCAATGCAGGTCCATTCATGCGTTACAGGTTTATTTTCTCTGTGAAAATAAAAGTGGGTTTCACATTCTGTGAGCACACCCAGGTATGGTGTACAACACAATCATATAACACTTGAGGATACAGGTCCTGCAGGGGAGAAGGCCAGGAACAATGCTCTGAATGTCAAACCAGTCAACCCCTGTCCTTGAAATCCAACATGATCCTTTCATTTACCACAGAGTTTTTTGCAACGCATAGCAAAATTCCTCACATAGTCATGTTCCTACTAATCACATTCCTTGTTCCTTAGTTATTTTTCTTCAGACCAAGGTTGCTTTGCAGGCAGAATGGCCAACCACTTACAATTACAGTGGGACCTGCACCATGAACACAGGCTGTTATTTAACACAAAGTGTCCTGAAAAAATACAGGGCAGCTAGAAAAGAAAAGCTTTCTGAACCTTATGTTCAGCTCCCATGCATTACAATGGAGAAATGGCAACATTCCACTTTCCCTCAAACAAGTGCTCTGAAAAATTAGGTCCTAAAATTTTATGAAGCACTCCAATATCATCACAATAAGGTCACTGCAATCTTCAGAGTGGAGTTAAAGCAGCACACAGTAATTATAGCTGAACAATGAGTAAAAATCAAAACGTGCTTCTTGACTCTCTGGTGCAGCACACTCCCCTTGAAGACATTGAGGTGGCATCTCCAGGAACTCGTAAAGTGGCATCACACTTGATCCGCATAAGGCAACTCACCAACAGTCATGTGCCTTAACCTCATTGTTCCCCTAACTTTCACAGAATCAGACTCACAGCCAAGTAAGGCTCAACCACTCATTTAGTACATCCATCTCTCCAAAAACATTATCAACAGACACAGACATCTGCTCAGCAGGAAGTTGCATCCCAGTTCCAGCTCTGCCAGATGCTTCATGCCACACTCACAGCTGGGAAACAGTAGAGATGGCCTGCAACTGCTTCCCAAGAGAGCAGCAGAGGAAAAAACCCACTACCTCTCACAGTTCTGTGGGAAATACTTCATGTCTGCCAGACCTCAACATAATTGCAGAAATACCTACTCACTATCCAGAGCCATCTTCTCCATCTGAGTAGCTTACAAAATACATGTTCCTGAAAGCCTCAGATTCTGGAAGCTCTGCACCTTTCTCAGGCCAAGACTGTCATAGCAGCCACCACAAGCTCCCTTTGCTTTTAATTTCTTATCAGTGCATAACTTCAGCAGCCTCAGTACTATCCTTTGTTTCCTGCTTAGTATGTAAATACAGTATAGTTTATCCCTATTGCTGGTTTTACTACATTTGCTTTCAACACCTTGTTATGTGCAAACAAAATTGTTGTGTTTGTACAAAGTCTATTGGTAATATAGCTCTCCATTACAGTCTCCTCTGAAACACACACAGTTATTTTTGGACCACATAAGTCCAAAGGAATTCAGTCTCCTGGGTCTCTTTCTGCATCAGCACCTCTGCTGACACTGCAAATAGGTACTAAGCAGCGAAACTGTATTTCTACTCCGGAAGTCTCTACATACTAAGTCCTGGATGGGAGCTCATTTCTCACAGCCCACCAGAAAGCTATCAGTTGGCAACAGCTTTCAGACTTTACCACCTGGGCTGGATGCAAACCAGTGATATGGATATGGAGAAAGTATTATAGATCATGACATACATGTCATCTGTCCTCTTGGAATTTTTTCCCTTAAACACTGGAAGGATAAGCTTAAGGGGAAGGTCAAAAGGCAAGCTGCAGTGCTCTACAACTTAAAGAGTTTAAGAGCAATTCAGATAACTATCTTCAGGATTCTGTGTGTGGAATCTCTTCTTGGGCAGGGGTGACCCAAAGAGGCTCTTTCAACCATCAAGTGTTATCATTACTCATAATCAGCATTACTCGCACATCCATTTTATCACAGCAGTTCCTTACTTCAGTACATGGCCAGCAAGATCACATGGGAAACATCTGAAACAAATTTTAAACACAACAACCTTACCACGATATATATTAAAATGGAAAGTTGGTTTATCCCTTAGGACCTCATCTAAATGCTCACCAAACTCCTCACATCAGCAAGGCTTTTGTGAGAGAGGGAGAGAGAGAGAGAGAATTTCCCTGATGGAGAGACCACCCATCCGGTATTTCCTTTCACAGCTGCTCTTGTGTGGAGTTTTCTAAGGCTTATTTCATGATGATAAAATTTTGGGTTTATTTCAAGGTTTTTTTCCAGAAGACAGATAGATGATATTTATGTTTTTAGCTACAGCTTCTTACAAAATGATGTAATAAAAATCTCCCCAACCATCATTTATATCACGTAACAATGAAAATTAAGTTCCACATTCTTTAACTGTACCAACTGTTGCTGAAAAAACTCCACATTGACTCCAAGGATGGGATATCATGGCAATTGTAACTGAGATGGATCAAAGCTGCTTGTCTTTTATGGTCTTCATTTGCAAAGGACCGAACATAACTGGATTACCGGTAATGCACTACAGCTCAGTATAAAAGGACATTAATTTTCTTTGCCTGAAAAAGGCTCTTAGCTTTTTTCATGTAATTACACCAAAGAGTAAGTCAACTGTAGGGCTAAAAGGGAGCAACTGTGAGGAGAAAAACAGGAATAAACCTTCAGTGGGACTTGGACTTGGGAAAACAATGCCAGTATGTTCAGAATGAGAAACACCACTTTCACCTCCTCTGATGAAAGTTCACATTGCTCAGCTCTACGAAAGCATTTGAAACAGAAGGGAGGAAGGGAATCACAGCAGGATTGAGAGGGAATGTGTATTGCCTCTGATGAATGGCACAATGCCCAGGCAGCTGCTGCACAAATGCCAAAAGTGGGACCTTTGTTGCTTCAGCTGGATCCCTCTTGAAGTTTTGAATTACAGGCAGATACCTCACGTTATGGGATTCTGCTGCAACAGGGCAATGCAGAGACTGCTTGCTACATATGTCTTTTCCATTCTGAAATTGAAACCCTAATGGGAAACTACCCTCTCCAAAAGTCTCGTAGAGCAGCAAAAAAATACATTTCAGCACTTCTACACCAGACCTTACAGAAATTAACATTATCCAAGATCTTTGTTCATCTTTTCAAATGCAAAAATCTACATCACCGTAAGTGAATGTGGGCAGCCGATTTTTAAAAACAAAGACTCAAAAAGGTAAGGTGTGCAGAGTAACTGAAGGAAAATGAATTCATTAAAATTNAGGCAGCCAGTTTTTAAAAACAAAGACTGAAAAAGGTAAAGGAAAATGAATTCATTAAAATTCTATTAACAACTTGGCAGGTGGTTGCTGCATTTTAAATGAGAGCCATGTCATTTTCCACATAGTAGGTAAAAGAATGAATCACAGAATCACAGAATATTTCGAGTTGAAAGGGACCCCCATGGAACATCAAGTCCAATTCCCTGCTCCTCACTGGACTGCCTAAAACTGGACCATATGACTAAGAGCATTGGCCAGTTACTTCTTGAACTCTGACAGGCCTGATGCTGTGACCACTTCCCTGGGGAACCTGTTGCAGTGACTGACCATCCCCTCAGTGAAGAAACTTTTGCTAATGTCCAAGCTGAAATTCCCTGATGTAGCTTCACTCCATTTCCTTCTGTCCTGTCACAGGCGACCAGAGAGAGGACCAGGATTGCCCCATTTCAAGTGCAGAATCCAGCACTTGCTCTTGCTAAATTTCATATGGTTGATGACCGTCCATCTCTCCAGGCTTTCCAGATCTCTGTAAGGCCACTGCACTTGAGGGTGCCCACAGCGCCTCCTCCTCAACAAACTTGCTTAGTGTACATGTGATTGCAGTGTCCAGATCATTTATGAAGACATTAAAGAACACTGGCCCTAACACTGAGCCCTGAGTACTCCACTGGTGACCAACTGCCAGCCTGATGTAACCCCATTTACTATAACCTTTGGGCCCAACCTGACAACCAGTTGCTCGCTCAGTGTTCTGTGGAGTTATCTATCTGTGTACTGGACAGCTTATCCAGAAGGATACTGTGAGACACAGTACCAAAAGCTTTGCTAAAATATTTTAAAAAAAAAAGGCTTCCCTTGCTCAACTAGGTGAGTGATCTTGTCATAAAAGGACTTACCCCTCATGTACTCGTGTTGGTTATGACAAATGATGGCCTTGTCTCTCAGTGCTTTAAGTAAACCAGACACATCTGCAAATATAGCATATATTTTCATCTAAAATGAAATTACTAAAAATTACAAGTTATAACAACTTCTAAGATCCAAAAATTGCAAAGCTATTAAAATATTTTTAATTAGATAGACATATTCCAGTGTTCCAGGTTTGCTGTTAAATAAAGTGTAGAACAGAACTGGGTGATATCACCTTTGACAACAGCAACATTTTCTGAGAAGCTACTGTTCTCATTCCAGCCTAAACAACTAGTTCTCTTTCATCACCACCTGTGCTGGTTTTGGCTTGGGTACAGTTAATTTTCTTCATAGTAGCTGGTATGGGGCTGTATTTTGGATTTGTGCTGGAAACAGTGCTGATAATACAAAGATTTTTCTTTTTATATCACTGAGCAGTGCTTGCACAGCATTAAGGTTTTTTCTGCTCCTCACACCACCCCTCCAGTGAGCAGGCTTGGGGTGTGTGAGAGGTTGGGAGGGGACACACAGGATCACCCACACCATATGGTGTCATGCTTTGTATGAAAAGCTTGGGGAAGAAGAAGAAAGATGTTCAGGGTGATGGTGTTTGTCCTCCCAGGTCACCATTACTTGTGATGGAGCCCTGCTGTGCTGGGGATGGCTGAAGACGTGACTGCTCATGTAAAGTGGTGAAAAAATTCCTTGTTTTGCTTTGCTTGAGTGCTTGGATTTTCCTTTCCCTATTAAACTGTCTTTATCTCAGCTCATAAGTTTTCTCACGTTTACTCTTTGGATTCTCTCCCCCATCCCACTAGTGGGGAGTGAGCAAGTGAGCAACTGTGTGGGACTTAGGTGATGGCTGGGGTTAAACCCCAATATCACCTCACATGAAGTT
This sequence comes from Sakesphorus luctuosus, assembly GCA_013396695.1. Classification (NCBI taxonomy): domain Eukaryota; kingdom Metazoa; phylum Chordata; class Aves; order Passeriformes; family Thamnophilidae; genus Sakesphorus; species Sakesphorus luctuosus. Next base: position 143,082 of record VWZD01002534.1, read on the forward strand.
GTAGAGTGACAAGAAAAAGGGAAAAAATAGCTTCTTCCTAACAAAAAAAAAACACCAAACCCTGAAACACAAATGATGTTTCATTTTTATACTTTAACATGGTGACTAAGAAATAAACTTCAACATTTAATAGATACTTTGCTCTACTGCTAATTTTAAATGCAAAGCATGTTTTTGAAAACATTATTCTTTAAGCCTCCAGCACAATTAATGTAGCCTTATATAACCGTATAACAATTTTTTATAGTTTTAACTCATTTCCAGATTTCAAACCACATCCGATTTTACACAATCCTAAAATAAATATTACAACAGCTAATAAGTAATGTTTGAGTTCTTTAACATAATGCAACCACATGGAAATTAAAATTCTTAATCAATGGACCATTCATTATATGATGAGAAGTAATAAATCTATTTTCCTATTTTCCACTTTCCCAGCCCAAACTAGCAAAATTAATAGCAAATCTGTTTTTCCACAGAGGATGGCAACTAAATTGATAACGCAAAAAATAATTAAACCAGATAATTTACATTTTATTTAGCTTATCACAAATTTTTTTAAAGGGCATTTTTCTCAATAGATTTTGGACTTTTGGATATCTTTAATGCAGCAGAATGATAATGTCTGGTTTTCACTGTTTTCTGAAAATAGACAATTCTGTGGACTTGTCGTTTTTCCATCCCTAGATTTCTCAATGAATTCAGGAAGTGTTTTACATTAAAAAATATATGTATCTTTAACTAATACATTTTTTTCAAATGAATTTGAAAGATGGGATGCCGCTACTCTCCAGTTACTGAAAACATCTTTTGATGCTTAGCCAGACCTGAGTTTCTATTGCTATGAGTGGCAGAAACACGGAAATAGTTGTCCAAGCATTCTTTAAGCAGCACAGATTAGAGAAAAAAAAGTGAGGCTGCTCATTCTTCCTTCTTTAAAGGTCACTCTGCTATAGGTCACCCTCTTGCAACTGTCAAGCCTGTTACAGTTCCTTCACTTGTTTTATCGAAGTTGGAATGAAATTTATCTTAGAAGATTTCAGCACAGTTCCACAAAAGCCTTTAAGTTCACACCTCACTTAAATCACCTGAAGACCATATATTTCACTGTAGGTATTGCTGAATAGCAGTTTTCTGGAAGACTGGGAAAACAGAGCACCAGTATATCTGTTTATATCAACACCACTCTGTTCTGGCAGATAAATACTGCTACAGATAAATACTTTAGGTTTACTTTAAAAAGAAGAAGATTAGAATGCTCAGAATTGGAAATATGATAAATAAAACTGGAGGGCTGATGTGAAGCACAAAAGTATAAAAATTGTTAAGATACATCTATCACAACTAGAACTAGAAAGGTCACCTCAAATATTAAGTGTCTGAGCTCTTATAAAAATTTCTAGCATGACTAGGACTTGGATTGTCAGTGTCATAGTGACCTGGAAAGAACTGCCAGTAAATAGCATCAGCTATTTATCTATTATTCCTTTCCCATTGCACTTTTTTCCATTTCCCATTTCCTTGTTTATGGTGAGGGAAAAACGGATGAAGGGGCAACTATTTGTGATGCATCGTAGACTTCTCTTGCTAACACTGTATTTGCACTTGGGGTCCTTATGTAAGGGAGTCAAGTAATAGTACAACTAAATATCTGCAACATCCATCCTTCCCTGCAGGTCCTCCACTCCAGCTCCACTGCTTCTGCTTGGGACACCAAACCCAGCCTTATACTAAAGTGCCACTCAGCTGTAGACTACTAATATGTCACTAATGAGGATTAGGACCTAACGAGCCACAGCACTGCACAAGGAAGGACTGCTGAGTGGTGGGTGCTACTTCTCAGTTTGACACAGGCTGGACACATGGCTTGAAATGGGTCATCTCTTAGCATTATTTCTTTGTCCTGTCAACTGACTGTCCACACTCTTTGGTTCAAAGTTACAGCAGATATAACTTGCTGAGAAAGTTTTTTTTCCTTAAGTCTTTTTCATAGTTTACTAATATTTTTCATCTGATCTGTAAAATAAAGGAAGACAAGTACTTTGCTGGTAAGCCCAACATGTTTGTAAGGGTGAGGACAGCAGAACTGACCTCTGTGCCAACAGCCTGTCAAGTTCTTCCTTCCCCTGCAGGCCTCACAAATCCCCTGCCTAAGTGGACAGACAGGCACTTCTACTGTCCAGAAGATAGTCTGGATTCCTACAGCTGCCCAGGGGTCCCGTAGACACGCAGAAAGGAAGCTGGTTTCCAGATAGAACATAGTCAAGCACACAGTCTTGGGTTCAACTTCGTGGTGTAGGTGTTCACACCTGAGAGTTAACCATTGGGTGAACCAGTGTGGTACTATGTGCATACACAAGACCAAGTAATTGCCTACTTCTGAGCATCATTGTGCCAGAAATAGTGATATCCCCACCCCCAAACACAGACAATGATAATAATTACGGCAGGTTTAGCAGTGAGTCAGTTCAGATCAGACCACTGCCCATGCTCTTAGTCAATATGAATAGTTAACAGCAACAGAGGTCTCACCAAATTTCAACATTTGAATTAACTGTTTGATCAGGAAAAGACTCTTTTAAAAAGGAGGTAAAACCAATACAATTTCTCCACAGAGAGCAACTCCCAATTGCAGTGTTATGATCTATGACTTGACAGCATTTCATCTTCTTATGGAGAGCTTTTCTTTTTTTTTAATGCAGTAGCTTAGTTTTATCTCTAACAATAGACTTAAGCAAAATTAAGTCATTCATTTTCTTAAATGGTGCTGCATCGTCAGCACCCTATAATTACTTCAGTGCATGAATGCAACAGTTCAGAATAAAAGTCTTAAATTTATGCAATCTTCCAGCACCTTTGGCATAAATCATATGCTTCCAGACATTTTGCATGATAATTCAGCCTGTACAAAACCTGCCACCTCTTTAAAATGCCTTGTATTATAGACTACCCAGCAGAAGATTTGCTACATTTATAATATTCCTATCAGCCAGTACAATGCATTTAAATTTAATATGAATTATCACAATAATAAAGTAAGTTCCAATTAAGTACAAACTGCCAGCCAACCAGTGCTAAAAGATGTTACCTTGAAACAGCTACCACTTAGAGTTTTTATTACTGTGTCATACGTATGGCATGTACTTTGCCTACCTGTTACAGGCAAGTACACAATTACAACACATTCCCCTGACCTTCACGGTTGACTACTAAGACAGAAAACCTAAAAAACCCTGAAATTCCTGAGGTAGCATTTGTAAGAAGACCATGACTTTCCATGCTCAGGACTTCTATGAGCTCCAGGTATCCCACCCTTTCAATGAAGGAAGATCAACAGCTGAGGCGTATGATAAAGCTTTCATCCAAATCAGGCATTCAGACATGGAGAAAAAGGAGACTCCTCCCATGCTTGGAGCACAGATAACACACAGCTCACTGCACTGGAACAACCACGCCTCTGACACAGGCCAGCACACTGCTACACTGCAGCTGAACACTGACTCAACAGAGCTCTCTCAAACCAAGGCATAACCCATTTTGTTCTTGTCCCAGCACAGTGCTGTAGAACATCCTCACTAGTTTGCTGGCTGACTCCCACAGCAATCCTTAAAAGGACTGAAAAGTCACAAAAAGATATCAGATATTAAGGTAATACCCATGATGAATGTGAACTACCTAGCACTTCTTAAATGTTCTATCAAGTGTTGGAAACCAGGTAACACACAGATGATTTTGTTGGGGTTTTTTTGAGAGATATTAACCAGTAAAAATGTCAAACAGGAACTTTTCAGATAAATGTTGATACCTCACATCCCAAGTTTAATGAGGATTGGCAGTGGTCCAAACAAAGAATACTGACTAACTTTTGAAATTTATTTTATTTAAAATTCTGAAATTCGTATTTCAGGTGAATTTGTAAAACTGTCAATTACCCACAATCTTTGTACAAAATCTTAATTTTTTTAAAAAATACATATATTCAAGTCTGTATATTTTAAGTGCAATAGTTTGAAAATGTTGGCCTAAAGACAGCTGTATTGACAGACTTCATTATTTCATCTATTTTGAATCAAAAGAAACTACAGAGTAGTTTTGGGGTGAGACAAAAAAGTGAGACCAAGATGATTTGTCCAACTGTCTTGAACTGAAAGATTTAAATTCAATTTTATGATTACAAGTAGCTTTTATATTAAAATTTTTACAATTTTTTCTAGTTAACCTGGACTCTTGTTCTTGATACACTAAATGTAATATAATTTATTAATCAGTTTTTGTGGTTGAAAACTTTAGAATTGGAGGGAAAAAAAGGCTTTTGGTTGAGATTCAAGCGCTCAACTTTAGCAGAACTAATGACTCTTGAAGGAAATGAAGGAAAAAAACAGTGATACAATAATCCTACTTTAAGATTAAAACCTAGAAATAAAATTTTTCCTGAAAACATGCAAAGATAAAGTGATACTATGTACCTTTAAAACAAGGTAGGAAAGGAGCATATGCTCCTTTCCCAATTGGCAGTGATCTATCATCATACCCACAGTTGGTTATTCTTAAAGATATACAAACACTCAAAATAATGAAGGCACTAAAGTTCCTGACAGGAAACCCAGCAGAGTAAGAAATTTTAGACAGAGTTATTTACAGATATTTTCCTGTGAGAAAAGAATGGTAAGAATGTAGCTTGAACATTAACAAATCCACTAAAACATCAGTCTGCCTGGCAGAGTCAGCAGATTTGGAGGGGGATTCAGTGGGGCTGGAAACTCTAACTTTAGCTTGTAATCAGAAAAATCCTACTTTAGAAATTTGAACCATCAGCTAGAAACATGTAATATAATATAGAACTCTCCTAAAATGGCACCCAGCTAGAGGAACCTTATAAGATGTGAAGCCTATGACTATTTAGCTAAAAAGAAAAAGTCACAATTACACTGAAGCTCTTTATTATTCTGCAGGGACCTATTTCTGAGTGAGTGACATGGACAAAATCTGCAAATCTTCATTTCCTTCCTTTTCTTTCCTTGAGAATGGTGCTGCAGATCCTGTGAGCAATTCCTTCATTAAGCTGCTGACAGAGCAAAAATTTATCTGAAATAAATTTCCAACTTTAATAGTCTGCTCTATTCTAAAAGATATACTTATGGAAAATAAATTAGATCAGTGGAATTTTAAAATAAGATTATTCAAAATGTTTATTCAGATTGTTTATGAAACAATTATGCAGAATGCTTAGGTAACAGTTTAAATGAACTGGTTACTAGTTACTGTTTTATTGTCAATTAGGAAGGCACTTGCAGTGGGATTCTATGGGAGATCCAGCTCATACCCTGCAAATAGCCAAGAATTTCATTGTCAGCTTTAGAAATGAGAAGCTCAGTACAACGCAGAAAGCTCAGAACTAACTGTTTCCCTGTTCCTTTAGCACTGCAGAGACAAGCAAGACCTATTTCATATTATTCTCCCAAGACACCTTCACATGCCTCAGGAACTTCACTATGTACTCCTGATTTTCTGGAGTACCAGCAGTTCTTCAAAGAACACTGACAAACACAGCACACTACACAGAAGCTGCTATGTGGTTCAGCCAAGGAGCAGCTCATGTTTAAGTCAGTTTAGGCTTCTGGGAGGGAAAAAAAAAGTTAATTTATTAAACAAGCAAATAAATAATGAAAATGAAGGAACAGATTTGGGGATTATTAGGGAATATTTATTTGGCAGAAGAAAGCAGAGAGGACTTGATGAGACTTGTAATAGATAAATCCATTATAAACATTGTTAACAGAATGAACCCATTAAGTCCACATCCCCAAAGCAAGTTGGCAATCAGTTTTCAACACCTGTTTTCAGACCACAGCTTGCAGAGTTTAAACACATCATTTCAAGTGATCTCCCCACAACCTCTAGGTCAAGACACACAAGTTAAAAACGTGCTTTCAGGACTGCTTACAGTGAACATTAGCCATAGCAGATGTGATTTTCAACCAACAGCGTTCAACACCAGGTGGAGGAGGGCTGAGCATTCTGTTCTGAATGGACCCTACCAAAATCAGGTGGCCCACAAGCTGCAGACTGCTGAAGAGGGCTGGTACCTCCTGACTAGTAAAAGCAAGAAACAGAAAGGTCCATCCAAGATAGTCATTAATCCATATTTATTTACAAAAAATCACATTTGCCTTAACTCAAAATGTGCAGAGCATTACTCATGTACTGGGAGATGACACCTGCAGCCCTCAGGGCTCCCTAGAGTCTCATGAGGATTTCCAGGCAGGATCTCTTTGACTTACAGGATATAAAGTAAGTATCAAAAGTAGTCTTTTGAAGTATACATTTCAGACTTTTTATGAGCAGGCACTCTGTAGTGTAGGACATCCTTCCTGAATAATTAAAACACAAGAAGGTCACATACAGTCCTCATCAGCAGAGAAATCCAAGAACCCTGACATGGAGGAAAACTCTTTTAAGCTTTATGCAACAGAGTTATACTACATCCAGCAAACTCTCTTTCTCCTCAGGCCACCTGGCAAGATCCTGCTTTCACTCTGAGCTTCCAAAGCAAATGAGAATTTTATGATGCTGTATTTGCCAATTCCATTGTCTCCCCTTGACACATTTACAGATGATACAAAATTGGGAAGATTGGCTGATACACCAGGTGGTTGTGCCACCCTCACAGAGACCTTGACAGGCTGGAGATATTGCCTCACAGGAGCCTCGTGAAAAGTGACAAGGGGAAATGCAAAGTCTCGCACCTGAAAAGGAATAACCCCATGCACCAGTATATGCTGGGAGATGGACTGGAAATCAGCTTTGCAGAAACAAACCTGGCGGTCTTGGTAGACAATGGGCTGAACATGAGCAAGTGATGTGCCCTTGAGGCAAAGAAGGCCAGGATCATCCAGGGCTGTGTTAAGAATAACAACACCATCAGGACAAGGAATGTGGCCATTCCCCTCTACTCAGCACTGCTGGAGTCCTATGGCATGTGCTGGGCTCCTCAGTACAAGACAGACATGAACATACTGAAATTACTCCAGTAAAGGGCCACAAAGATGTTTGAGGGACTGGAACATCCTCCATAAGAGCTGATGCTGAGATATTCTGATTAAATGTAAGAAAAGTCTCTTTTTCTTTTAAGGGTGATCTGACACTAGCACAGATTGCCCAGAAAGCCGGTGGAATGTCCATCCTTGGAGGTATTAAAAACTTGTCTGGACACAGGCTTGGGCAACCTGCTCTAGCTGACTCTGCTTTAAGAAAATGAATTGGACTAAAGGATCTCCAGAGGTCCCCTCCAACCTCACTGATCCTGTGATGAACCCCAGTCCAATACCAGTGTTCAACATGGCACTCTGGCAAAACTTCAGCTTTGCAACTCCTGCACTCAGGAAAGCACTCTACACCCATTAAAGAGAGAACTAACACTGCAAAAGGAGCTGCAGCTTCAATCTCTTTGCAAAGGATTTAATGAAACAAACATGACAGCAGAAAGAAAAATATCTGGAATTGTCAATGTTGTGCAAATACCCTTGCCACTTTTTGAGAGGGAAGAATAGAAGATGACAAGTCCAGTCAGAAGTATTTTGCTTTAAACTGTCTTAGACTGCACAAAGTAAGGTTATATTTGCACAACAGAATTCACAATACACATCCAGTGTAGAAATGAGGCAACACACAATGACATGTAACACCGAACACAGATGCTTTCAGCTTTTAGGGGTGCAAATAGAAGCTTTACATCAATGATCACAGATGTCCCATGACTCCAATTTATACAGTTCATTTTGGCACATAGATACACATACACGGGCTACATGTGCAGGTACATACCAATGTGCCTCCTACCAATTTTGACTGAAAGACCCATTCTGTTTCCTGGAATGAGGTTCTCCTCCCACTGGTCTAGTAAGTTAAATCTACAGGCATTGTAGTCTGATGAAATAAGATCTCTCTGAAAGAGAACCAGAGGGAATTAGTCACGTGGATCACAAATGTGGCAAAGGAACACTATAATTAACGTCTCTTTCAGGCCATTTTGTGGGATATGCAATTCATACTGCACTTGTGAAAAGCCTAATGGCTTGCTCAAGGTCTCTTCCACCCACAAATGATTCACTAAGAATTGCATAGATACAAAGAACAAGACAGCAAGACAGAACCAAGGCACAAGTAAGTTAGAACTCCAACATGACCCCAAGTCCAAATCAAGATGCACTGCCAGGCTCACAGTAATCACAGAAGACTGCATAGAAAGAACAAAGGCATTGCCAGAGTTTTGTTGTGAAGCCAAGATAAGTGCAAAATGGAAATCACAGATATCTAAAGATAGCGAGCAGAAACAAATTCACAAAAGCAGTTGATTCAAAACACACACAAACCCAAAAATCAGCTGAAAATAAAACCACAACAGATTGATAAAGTATATTAAAATAAGAAGCAGTTTCATACCTGAAAATCATCTTTTAGGATAAGCCATCTAATATATGACACAACTCTGACAGTCAATGACTGACATGGCACTAAAACTGCCAAAAGGAATAAATTTGCTGGCATCCAGTGTTAAATCAAATGTTGATAAGGCTACAGTGCAAAGGCATGTGAAAAGCAGAGCACGGGAACAAAAAGGCTTAGCCACTTTCTGCTAGCAAGTCTGCAAGTCTCATCCTTCAGTATTTATGCATCTTATGTGTGCCTCTTACCAGGGAATTCAGCCTTGCTGCTGTCAAAGGTATAAGTACTGCTTATCATCTAACAATAATACACATGCAAGGCACACAAATGACATTCTCTTAGCACAGAAGTGGCTGTGGTGCTAATGGGAAATGTGCTATTTGGAGACAATGATGAAATTCTAACAGCTGCAGCAGACTGGAGGGTGGAGGGGGAAAAAAGAAAGTGGATAGAGGTGGGGGAATAGTGAAGGACTGAAGCCAAACTAACAGCTGGGCAAAAACAGCCTAAGAGAAAGGTATCTGGAGTTCCCACATCTTTTTCATCCCTCTTTTATTTTACCAGTTACAGCAAAGAAAGTACTAGTGCATAAATAAATGAAGTAGAATTGTTCATATCAACCCTGTCAGGTCATCATTGATTACATCATGAATCTTCTTTATATAAGCAGGTAAATACACTGATACTAAGCACTGCAGAAAGCCCTTTAACAGAAAAAATAATGGAAAGATGACCAGAAAGCCAAGCATCAATCACTGTCATGTCCTACACAAAGAGGTTTTGCAGCTACCCAGTAGTTAAGAATTCTTGAGTAAGAGTCATACAAAAAGAGAAATAAGAGGGACAGAAATAAATTTTTTTCTACTTTGTGTGGGAATGATTGTTATCCAAAGGCTGGTGCCTACTCATTCACCTTCCTGTATATGGTGATGATTTGGTTATGTGATAACAAAACACACACACAGGAGCACAGAGAGGCAAGGACAGGTCAGGAACCCCAGAAACATCTTGGGCAGGTACTCCCAGGGCCATCAAAGGAGAATGATCACCACCTCAAAGGCTTTTTTCTACACACACACATACATATGAGCACAAAGGCATGGGAAATTAGAAGAACTCGGCCAGGAAGAGAAAGCCCCAGGCCCCTGCTAGAGGTGACCCAGAAGAGTCACCAACCCCATTGCCCAGCTGTGACACCCACGAGATGGAGAAGCCCTCAGGTTCACCTGATAGGCTAAGGCAGGTTACTGTACAGCAGTATGGAACATATTATGGGATGCAGAGGAATACCACTTTGGGATTGCACAAGAAATATTATAGTATGTTTAGGGCAGGAAACAAAAGCAGAGGAAGGGATAGGTACAAGTGATTTAGGGGGCAACAAGCATGGTAGATAGAGGGACAAGAGGATAAAATGGGCCAGTCACGTGTAAACAGGTTTGCTGCTTGGATGGGACTACAGGTTTTAGAGTCCATGTATCTGTGGTGTCAGCAACTGCAGTGAGTGAGTAATTGCTAGGAACTATCAAGCCACAATAGCCAGCAGCTATTTGCTGGCTAAGCAAGCAGTTAAGCTAGGTGGTTTGGCAGACAGGTGTGTGTGTGTCTCTGGGAATGAGGCAACTACAGGAATTGGCTTCTGGAGAAATCAGGGTGGGCCTGGCCAACTTTAGGAGAGATTCAAGCCCGGAGGTCAGCTGGAAGACCTGCTACTGGATGGACTCAGTGTCCAAGGCTAACAACTGAGGGATCCCCCATGCAGGGGATGCAGGAGTGAGGGGCTGTCTGTGCATGTTTGTGAGTGAGAGAGTCTACATCAGGAACAATAGGGCTGCACCCTTGGGGACTTATATGTTCAGGTCATCATGGAAGCACAGACATATGGCAACTCTTTCCTTTTCTGCCTCATGAAAACAAAAGCCAAAAAACAGCTCTTGACTAGGAAACAATTTAAATGTTTGTGTCCCCTGCAAATTCCAACATGTTTCTAATGTGCCAAGTTGACAACATATTTAAGTAGGAACAGAGGGAACCATCATCTACTGATGAACGGGTAGGAAAGGGAATGGAAGAGTCAACTTCATGGTTATTTCTATACAATCAAGTGTGCAATACTAGGCATCAGCTACTCAGATGCACCAGTATACATAGCCAGTGTTACCTCCTGTTGGCAACTTCAGTTGTGCTGTATGTTCTGAAATTGAAGAATATTTTTAAATTCCAGTTTGCACTAGTAAAGTTAGAGGAGTGGGAAGGGGCTGGAGATTCTGGTTCTGGTCTCCAGGGCTGTGAAAAATTAGCTTGAAAGACTGAGCTGTAACGAGAAATAAAACAAGGGCAAAACAGTTTAAGAGGACCAGTAGCAGAGAGAAGGGACAAAGCTTTAATGTGCCCATTATCCCTTTATTTCCCACCTCTGTTTCCCTCACTTCGTACATACACCAACTTGCTTCCACTATACTGCTGGTGCATCTGAATTTCTAATGTAGAAGAACAAATAACCCAAGTAAATAAAATATATAAAAGAAACACTCAGCTCAGAAGCCAAATACAGATTGGTTTGGGGTTTTTTTCCATCTCTTATTTTCATATTATACTTATTATATGAGCTTTAGAGTTGACAAAGAAAGAGCAAAGAAAGCAAGCTTACAGGAGGCCATCCTTAAACACATTATGGTGATTATTTTGTGATTTTTCATTTAATTGATTCTTCTCATGCATGCATACAGACTAAGAAAAAGAGACTGCAACTGGAGTAGCAGCAGCCACGTTTGTTCCTTGTTATGAAAGGAGCAGGATTAGAATAATGCATGCATGTTTTTCAATGCCACTCCTTTTTTTATTACATTTAATTACATTTTCAGACTATGTTGTTTTGCCCTATATATATACTTATGCTACATGAGCAGACACAACATCTCTTTGTGTTGCTCTGCATCTTGGACCCTTGCACACTCCAGATCAAACAATGAGCTGGCGGGAAACGGAGCTGATCTTTACTCACTAAAGAAAGAGTTCAGTGAGACATGAAGATGCACAGTGGGACTTTTTTCACAATCTAAGGTTGTCAAAATAAGGCTCCAAATGAGCCACTGTCTCACACAGTACAGTTTTTTCAGTGCTTGTTTGTTTCTCTTTGGGCAATTTTTGTTTTCACCTTATTAATGCAAACTGTACATCAAAATGCTTAATGTCTTTAGTTAGCAGGAGACAAAGAGGTACAGGCAGAGGGTATCTCTCAGCTGAGCCTGGATGTGAGAGGGGAATTCACCCCAATGGACAGACAAAGATTTCAGCAGTGCAGAGGCAGCAGCTGTTACACTGACAGTAATGAGACTGGGCTGAGGACCCTAGGAAGAGAAAAGATAGAGCCATGAAAGAACACAAGATAAAGGGAGACACTTCTGAATCATCAGGTTGGTGGGGAAAATAGCATAATTCCCACAAGAATGTCAGCATCTTATCTGCAGGGACAAAAGCTTGTTCAAAAGCTGTTAAACGAGTAGTGGGGAAAATGCATTATATTAAACAAAAGCAGAAAATGTTGAAGTCACTATCTTTTACTTCCTTTTTTCATGTCAACACCCTTTTCCTGCACACTGGCTACACATAGCTATAATAGAAAAATACAATTCCAAGTAACTGGCTCCATGAGAGGAACTTCATTTGGTCAAGCTGAATACATCTCACAAGCATTATCCCATTTGACAGATTGAAACAGTGAAACAAAGGCTGATAAAACTACTGTACCAACATCACCAAGAGGTTTAAAGAACTAGGAACAGAATTTCCCCACTTCCCTTGATTATATCCTTCTGTACGGAGTAACAGCTGCCTTATATAGCCAACATACTCCTCATTAGCCCAGGCTCTCAGGAAAATGCCCTCTGAAGACTGCTGACTATTCTTCTCCCTCTTTTTTCACTCCCAGTTCCTGAAGTTTCCTGATGTAACGCAGTTTTCAAGACACCCAAGTGACACTCAGTTGACCACCATCTGGAAGGCAATCAGAAGCTCCCTCTAGCAAATGAATATGAATCAGAACATGAATCCCACTCCTGTTCTGCAGCGGGATAGGAATGCACAGCTGTTACTACATCTCATTTCAGAGAGGCATCAGAAACTTGACATTCATGACCACCCCAAGCACATTCTGAAACCCTGCCCTGCTCAGGTCCTCACTGGCAATCAGCCAGGCCCTTAGTGGTTGGTACCACTGTGCATGAAACGTATCAGATGGCATATTGCCTTTTGTCATTTCTGGGAACTGGATTAAGTATGAGGACTGCAACACTTCATCTTGCTCCCACTGCCCTCCTACCTCAAACGGAGATCAGTCTGTAGCCTTATAGAGATGTAGCCAACAGATAAAATGCATCCCGGGCTGCACTGTAGCTCTCTGATGCAAGTGACATTGAGTTATGGAACATGGGATGACACTCCACAGCAGACATATAAATGTAGTGAAGCATGTTCACCAAAAAGAAATACCCCTAAATTATAATTCCTTGTTGCTTCACCTTTCAAAACAAGCAAGTACTGTTTAGCACTTACGTAGTAGTAAAATTCTTGTGAGAAGCTGCAATAGTCTAGGTCCTGCACATAATTTTATTATTAAAAGCAAGGCTATAAAAAAACAGAAGACAAGAGTAGCAGAGTGAAGAGTGAATAAGCTTTTAATTAGATGTTATACCTTCAAATGAAGGTATGTGGTTTAACATAGTTCAAGTCAGTTCAAGTTAGAATAGTTCAAGTCAGAAACCACAACATATTGGCTGCAGGAGATTTCTGGTTTCTTAGTTGCAACAGGGACTTTACAGGCAGCTACACCAGGTCACTTAGTGCTGTCAATGCTTTGGGATCCCACATCTAGAAGGCGAATGGTGATAAACACACTTCTCTATAACACACTTAGGGATCTTCAGTTCTACACACCAGCACAGCTCCTGTCCTTTCCACATCTATGAATTAAAGTTCAGTCAGTGTATAGCAAAGAGTGAGGAAAAAAAAGAGAAGAAAATGGGGGAACAGGGAGGGAAATGGAAGGTTTAAGTGATTCTTTTTTACTTATCAGCAATTTGGACACCACATTTGCATTGGCTCTTTTTTTTTTCCCAAGAATGGTTTGGCAGATCCTTCTTCCAGCTGCAGTGAGTAAGAAGCTGATGCAGCATCTTTGTTGCTGACAAACAGTTGGAAATTTTGAGCCAATGAAAACAGCAATGTCCATGTACATTGTATGTTGGAGAACCAGCCACACAGCAACTATGGAAATTAGTCCTTTGGCCAGAGGGCAGGATTTACATAAGGAAGAGAAATACTAGAGTTTAAATGAAGAGCTCAACAGTATCCTCAGCTGATTGCTGGAGACTATTTTCACTACAGACTTTTTCCACCTCTGCAGCTACCCCTTTATTTATTTCATCTCCACTGAGCCAGAGTTCAGTTTTGGTTTAAGTTCAATAGAACTTGGACCTCTTGGTGTCAACAACTTAATTCTTCTTTTTCTGTTTTATTTTGTTTTTAAATGAGGAAAGTCTTACATTCTTTGTGCAAGGACAATCTCCTGAAGCTCTTCATTTTGACACAGGATTGAAATGTTGGACTGTAGCTGACACACATCAAAGCAGTTGACTGCACCAAGACATACCATGTCACAGTCCGAAGCTACAGTCCCTATTATAACCTCAAGTTTCCCCACGTAGAGCTGTATTCTGCAGCACAGATCCAGCCTCCCTTGTACCAACAGTCTTCAAGCCACAGCCTTTGCCTGCAATGCCTTTTAACAGTGTTTACAGAAACAAAGAAATCCAGGAAGCTGAAAGCAAGGCTAGAGCTAATGAGCAGTACTGACTGCACGGGCAGAGTACACTGACCTCAAAGCACTACTTAGGCAAGTACTGCCATCAATAGGCCAATGAAGACTTGGGGTCATTTCTCTACACTTCAGTTTTGCCAGTATAGACAATGCTGTCTGCCTCAATCCCACCCTTAAATTGACATAGATTGGAAATTTATACTGTGTCATCACAAAATTCAACTTGCCATTGTATATCTTTCCACTTAAGAACTGATTTAAACTGCAGCTCCAGCAGGAAACTTACTGATATACCTCTACAAATAAAAAGACTTACAGTATAATAAATAAGCTGCAATACTGAGCTCCTGTATGGCTATTACTGCATATTCACAGTGCATTTACAGCATTATGCTTCCCCCCCCACCCCCCAGCTCTTAGAGCTCCAATTTCTTTTCTGTGAAACTGAATTTGAAAGCTCCCACTTCTTGCACAGCAGCTCCTGAAACAAAATTCACGTAGCTGACACAGTTACACTGAAGTAGCTTACTGACATTCCACCAAATTACTTATTTTCCAGTCTGCACAAGCCTCCTGTTTTTCCTGTTTACCTGTAAAAACATGAAGTTCTTCTAACATAAACAAATTCTTTTCTTTATAATCTTCTGAGAAGTTTAAACTTTGAGATTTCTCTCAGGTTGCCTAATACTGTTGAACCATCAGCAAATCCCAGCTTCCTTTGTCATCTACACAACCTTGACTGTTACTTATCTCCTTTAGATTTACTTTATCCACCCTGGGAACTTTAAAAATGTGAACTTTAAACTTTAAAGAAAGAAATGGTGAAGAATGGCAAGACTGCAATCTAACTGTGAAGAAAATCCAAAGAAACTATTAGTCACGTAACGTATGTAATATGATCTGGGCCATTCACAAAAAAATCTTGCTGACACTCAGCTACCCCTTTTCTCTGACTCAGACAGCATTGAGAAGAAGCTTAATCAATGAATTTCAATTTGTTACTAAAAAACTCTGATGTCCAGTCAGTGCAAAGCCACTAAATAAAACAACTGGCAAAATAAACCAGCACTGGGCACAACAGGTGGCCATCAGCAGATCCAGTGAGCCAAAAATGAACCTTTACAGCAAATGTGAGGGCTTTTTATGTCACTGTTGAAAAGATTAAATATATCCTCAGGTATTCTGCTTTCCCCATATACCTGATGGAGTTCAGAAGTACCAGCTGCAGCTTGCTAGCCCATTTTCAAATCCACCTCGTTGTTTATGGGGTGACTTTGTTTTACATTACTAACGGTAACTGCTATTAACACTGTATAGGCAGAAGTGAAGTAGCAACTCCTACACTACCTGCTGGCTGATTTAACTAACTTTTCCTGAGGTCTCTTCTTCCCACAAATGAGTCCTGGTGCTTGTGTTTGCTGTCAAATCCAGCTGAGCTCGCATTCTGTGACTGAGAGGTGCATTTATCTACTTAGCACTTCCCTCAGTCTTCTGTTACACCTAAAAGCTTTCACAGCCTTCCTATCTTACTTAGACAAGCTAACACAGCCCTAACTATAAACAACTAAACTCTTTGCTTCCATATTCCATTATGGTGCAATTAGAAAGGGTCCTGATGGATCAACAGATAGGAAATACAAGGACGCAGATTAATTTATTGGCTCACTCCAGGAAAAGTCAAGACACTGATCAAATACAAGTAGTAAAGGTGGGCATCTCATCATTTGGGAAGCTCACAAAACATAATGGCTGCAGGTTTAGCATTTCTCATGCAGATGTCTATGTTACTGCTGGTCCCAAGAAGCACATTAGCAGCAGTCACTAAATGCAGGGATTTAAAGTACATATCCATCTTTAAACCCCTAATAAAGGAACACAATTAACAGACTTTTCCCTAGTCTGCTTTTGCCAGTTTTTCGTCCACAATAAACAGAAAGTTGAGACTTCCACAAAGCTGCTGTCCTTTACTCTTGGCAGCTTACCTTCTATCTCTGATTGTTCTCAGGCTCTTAGGGCTTGCCTAGCTGGGTACCAGATTGGTCAATGAACTACCCATCCGATTTGAAGCACAAGACTTCTGGATTCTCTCCTTTGAACTTTGGGGTGGCAGAGGGTTTAAACCGATACAAATCAGGGTGCCACAGTTCTGCATACTTACACAATTAAATAAAAATATGCCCAGCAGGCAGAGGTGAGAAAAGAACAGAGACAGCACAAGGTGTGCTTTGGGTTCAGTTTACATTCGCTCCAGGCGAATCATGTACAGATCACTGGAAAGCAGATGGAGAAGTGCCTATACGGAATCAGGTATTCCTATATGTGCTCTTTACTCTTGATAATCAGGCACCCAGAAATTTAAAAAATCCCACTTAGATGTTTGATAATCAGTTTCTTTCTCATCAAAAGTCAAGAACATGCCTTTCTGTTAAGACAGAAGTTTTGTTTTCATTAAATTTATCCATGAATAGAAAGTAACTATTTGGAATTTGAGGAATTTCTATACTGTCAGTCTTTATGTCAGTCTTCACAATTTCTCCTCAAGGCTCAGCTCATGAAGTCCTGCAATGGCATAGGTTCAGATATGCCGTTTCAAGTGTTTCAAAATCCAGAAATCATTGTTTCAAAGCCCTCTCTATGAGCTGCAACACAAACAAAAAATAACCCCCACTGACCAAACGGCAGAAACAAAAAGAAATCCTAATTTTAAGCTGTTCCATCACATCAGGGAGGGCTGACTTACACTTAAAAAAATAAGTAGCAGAGAGTATTAAAAAAACCTTTCCATCTCCCAAGAAAAGACATGTTTTACCTGAGACAATCTTTTCTCTTGATAATACTTTGAAGAGTAATATAAAGTGTGCCTAAATCATTGTCCGAACAAAGCCTGTTTTCCTGACCAACCCTTCCCATCTGTATGTCAAATACATGCAGCCCCATACTGTGGTCAGTGAACACACTGATGAGACCGTATGTCCCAGGTCATTAGAATTACTGTGGATAGAACCTGCATTGGATTTCTAAATTAGCTGAAATCTGACTGTTGCCAAATTACAGCTGCAGCTATGGATGCTTGATCATGTTCTGACAGCCAGTACTCTCTCCTCTCTCAGTAGGGACTATTTAAGAAGCATTGGAACTGGGTGGGAATTTCTTCTATTAGCTTCAGTGTCTCTGATCTACACCTCCCTCCAAACATGCTATGAAGAGGCAAACTATATGAATTAGAGATACCACCACTCACTGCTACTTGTCTTCACCCAGTAAAAAGCAGATGGAGGTCTAAGCAAGACACAATGAAAAGATAAGAACAGCTGAGAGTGAGATTATTCTCAGCAATAGGCAATTTAGGTGAAGCCTTTGAGTTCCTGGCCAACTGCCCATGAGAATGCTGCTAAAGCCAAATTGAATACTTCTGAGCTATGGATGTTTACAGAAAGACACCAGTTATGGAATGCTGCAAGGACAAATGAATGAGACTAAAAAATTTAAACAAGAGATGAAAAAAACAGGAGCAGACTTAAAATTTTACTAATACTGTGAGTTTTCCTAGCTATGGCTAAATTACCCATGACCCTGAAGACAGTTCGAATACTTCAGTATTTAGTGATTGTTGAGTCAATCATTCAGTCAGTCTAATTTCTGGTTAAAAGAAATTTAAAAATCATTAGTTTTAACATTGTGGAAATTAAGCAGTTTTGATTTCTTTTTGATAGTCTCAGACATACAGACTACTAATAGATTACACAGATTTGCTGAAATGCCCCTCAATCTGGCATGTTCCACATCTTATGTCTAAAGTAGGTGGTCAGTTCTACAGAAATGGGAAGGGGGGAAAGCCCACACAAAACAGCATCTGTTGTAGTTATGAAAGTTATCTGTACTTCTAAAAATGAACATTTTCTTTTTGGTTCTTTTTATTTTTTTTTCACTCATTGCTTCTTTCTCCTTCTTATCCAATTGCTGAGAGGCTCAGAGAATCTGCTGGAGAGAAGTCCTGCAAAGAGGGCCCTGGTGGTGCTGGTGGGCAGCAGCTCAGGGTGAGTCAGCAGTGTGTGCCTGGGCAGCCCAGAGGGCAAACCCCGTCCTGGGGAGCACCAAACACGGCATCACCAGCTGGTCAGACCAGGAGCGCTGGGTGCAGTTCTGGGCCCCATGATACAGGAGGGATATAAATGTCCTTGAGTGCATCCAGAGGAGAGCAACAAAGCTGGAAATGGTTCAAAGCTGCATCAGACTTGATGTTAGGAAGCATGTCTTTACTAAGAGAGTGGTCAGACACTGGAACAGGCTTCCTAGGGAAGTGGTCAATGCCCCATTCCTGTCAGTGTTTAAGAGACATTTGGACAATGCCCATAATAACATGCTTTAACTTTTTGTCAGCCCTGAAGTGGTCAGGCAGCTGGGCTAGGTGATAGCTTTAGGTCCCTTCCAACTGAAATATTCTAGTCTAGTCTAGTCTAGTCTAGTCTATTCCATTCCATTCCATGTTTCTTTTTTAAGTTTTGTGTTTTAAGTTTCTTCCAAGTCTCCCAAAATCCTACATCCCTGTCCAGTTATAATTAACAAAGCGTAAAGCTGTACTATCCCCATTTTAGATCCTTACCAGAGTATCAGCTAGAACTCCTAATAAGCTGTTAGCTCCAGAGTAATTTTCAGATCACCCAGTTCTGTAAGAATGCTATTAGAACAATATATTGGGTACTTAAGCAAAACCAAAGTAAGACTTTGCCAGGAACATCTGTCAACTAGAGGCTATAGTGAACTCTATATAGGAGAAATATTTCTCCTTTTCATCTAATTGTACTCCACTGCCTGTCATTTCTGGCCCCAGTCACATCTTGGTACAGTGATGCATGAACTTGTCACCTCAAAATTAGACTGCTGTGAGCTACATGGGTGATGCCATTCATGCCTGCAGCTGGCAAGGAATGCTGAGGCTCATTTACGAGGTGGCCTGGTGCCACTTGAGCACACTGGGCTCGTGTTTCAATGGTCTGTACTTGTAAATTCAAGGTTCTGATTTTAATAATTACAGCCAAATTACTTGAGAGAGAATTATCCGAGAAATTGAGCCCTTCTCACAACTGCCAGCATAATAACTTGGCCTTGGAGATACACAAAACCACCAAAGAAGGAGGTCTCAAAGACAGGTTCTTGAGTCGGTTTGGTCATGTCTACTGATTGTTCAGCACAGTCCAGATTCATTTGGCTACACAGGGACATGCTTTCTCATTCATTCCAACCTTTCCCAAACTCCAGCAAAAGAATGGGTTGGAGGTGAGGGGTGACTGACTATAAGCAGTCCTTTTGTCTGCACTTCATTTGCAACTAAAAGAACTATACCACAAAATATCTTAAAGGCTTTCAATAAACAACATTGCTGTTAGTAACAAAACAAACAAACAAACAAAAAAAACCAAGAAACCACCAACAAATAAAAAGTCCCTATCAAGCAAATGTTTTTTAACAAATCCCTTGACATATTCAGACATTCTGGACATCTCAATTGACCGCTGAAGTAACTGAGAGCACAGAATTTCACTTAGTAGTTCCTCTCTGACAATGATCACTTTTAGTTTGGGGCTTTTTTGGAAATGTGTTTTGCAAAGCCTTGCCAAATTTTTAGTTACTTCCAGTTAAGGATGTTTAAATCTATTCTGAACCAATACACCCACCAGAAACTCACAAAATCACTAAAGGAATCATTAGGACATAAATCACACATTACCCATCCCAATCATACATTCATCTCCTGGTTTATGCATAAGAACATAATGGCCCCTTTCAACATGAAATACAGTTTACATATCCAGGAAAAGCAGAGAGGTGCCACTGCCAATCTGTCCTGTTCTTCTAAAAACATGCCATTTAGTGTATTATCAAAATGCAATAACCTACTTCTTGATAAATCTTCAAATACTTCTACATTCAAAGCTTCTAATACCATCTTTTTAGATACTGCAGAAAACAACTTTCATTACTAAAAAACTGAATTCTTTTCTTCCCATTCAAAACAATTCTCTCTTGTTTCCCTTCATTTTTATAACCTGCAGTTAAAAAACTATCCCAGATATTTCCTGAAGTCTAAGGTACCTCCTACAACTAAAAAGACATGTGGGTCAGGTTTTAAGCAGCTGAATAAATACATTGCAAGCAGATTTAGCTTTGTACAGAAGGAAGGATCTATAGGATTGCTTTAAGAATACAGTTGCACAGTGCAGATGTGCTGATACACAGCACCCTATGTCACTCGGGACCAGGGAACATCTGAGTGGTTTAGATACCAGCATTACTACTAATGATTTCCCACGTTATTACATATGGGAAACACACCAAGCAACCACATCAAAGTTCATCTGTGAGAAGTTCATGCACTGTATGACTCATGTCAGAAATAAATCTTCTTGAAAACGCATTTCTTTTTAGGGATTTTTTTTCATCTGTTTTTCTTTCAATAGGGTTTACAATCATTGTTTATGACCCAGAATAAAAATTACTATGACAGCACTGGTTGTGGGAAGCTATAACTAATCACAAGTCAAAGCTGATCAAAAATAAAATGCTCAGAGTTTCACTTCATTCTTAAAGAATGACCTTGTCGTGCAACAAATAAACCTATTGTGTACTTTCCCCCTCACAAAATCCTCTATAAAAATGAAATGTAATATTATGCCACTTGGCAATGTATCAGGACTTATGGCCTGTAAAGGGACAGCTAAAGGCTGCACCAGATGCTTCTTTGTCAGAAAACGAAGAGAAACTGGAACAAGAAAGAGGCTTTTGTTATTGCTGATACTTCCATGTTTATTCTTGGGATCTTGACACCCTTAGAGTGGAAGAGACTGTTGCATTAGTTCCTCACAGACTTCACCAACTTTTGAGAAGAATTTAAGCTATTCAGATCACCAGTCAAACCAATGCAGTGATGTTGGTACAGGCAGCAGTCCAATTCATTTTATACTGAAAGAAGCATGGGGGCAAACAAACAGTACCTTGTTGCTGCTGCAACTCTTCCTCTGGGAGAATGTTTCTCAGCTCCTGATCTTCCACAGATATTTTACCACTGTGATTTCCTCATACACAACCACACCACACTGCATAACAGAGGAAAAACAGCTACTGCTCCACTGTTCTCATCCCACCCAGACAGACTGCAGTGGACTGCAGAAAGATGTCCAACGTCTGTCACACTGCACTGAGAAGACATTTGAGGTGGAAGAAAACAATACTCAAGGACTACCACAGGATTTTTTCACCATCTGGATTTGTTTCACTCCTGACTGCTCTGGTCTAGCCTGCCCTTAGGCCATGTACTGTGCTGATCAGCACAGCTCAAACAAGATCAAAATGAAAGCTAGTGGTGCAGGAGAAGTAAGAGGTAATGAAAGAATGGTAGCATAGTTTTCCATGTCTAAAACATCAAAGCTTTATATTTTTGGAAAAGTACTTTTTCCTTTAAATTCTCACACACTAGAGAAAGCTGTAATGGACTAACAAAATCTGAACTTCTGTAAGAAATTTTCTCCCTAGAGCACAAAGTAACTGCTGCCAGGGCATTGCATAACTAGGCATAAAATGAAGCAAGCTACTGAAAGAGGCAAGTCTTCCAATCACTCATATTTTAAATAGGAAAGCAGAAAGGGGAAAATACCAAAGCAAAGCTTAGTTATCTTTTAGGACCTTTAAATATGAAACCTTAATATTAACATATAGAAAGCGCCTACTACAAAGTGATTTCTTTTACAAGAGCCACATCTGAAGAAGGATGGCCTATTAAGCAGTCAAGCTCAAATGCAATCTGCTCTCAAATGTCATCAGAAGAGCAGTGTCTTTCCACCAGGTCTATTCCGTAACATGCAGCCACAGTTTCATCTATTAAATATAACGATAAAAATAGCCAATGAAGGTTTATCACTCCTTTGTGTCCTGTGAAGGCAGTGCAGTTCAGAGAGAGAGAGCACACTTTTACCCTTGACTGTAAATCATCAAAACAATTTACAGCTGGTTTAATTTCTGCACCTCTACAAACAGTGACAGTTTGGGGCACAGCCACAACCCCTCAACACAGCCTCACAGGGAGAAAACTTGGCCCTCAGCAACTCCTCTTCTGTTGTTTCTAAGTAAATCCTACTTATAATCTCTCAGTTTGCAAGACTGGCAAGTAGGAACAAACTAAAAATGCTACAGTTTTGCTCATTTTAATTGGTTCCTTCTCACAATTTAGAGCCAATAAGAGAAAAAAACTGTACTACTACATTTGTTTTTAGAATTTTATGGAAATCCAGCTTTTACTAAAGCAATGGTATGGCACAGTCCAAAAGCTAAGCAGCCCTGCACTTTGCAGAACTCCATATGAAAAAATTAAGCAAGCATCCACCCCTTTCGAAATCCGTCCTATCAATCAGCATAGGCTGATAGCATGAATGCTTATGTTATGTCCAGAACTGGCAAAAAACTGTAAGAGATAACAGATACTCTCTGCAACATAAAAACAAAATGATAGCAAAAAACAAGCAAAGTCACAAAACCTGCAGCACTTTTATGATACCACAACAAAAGGGGATAAAGCCATTCTAATGACAGTGACTCCGGCTCAGGCCTTTTTCTCCTGAAATGGGAAAAATGCAACCCATAGTTTGGCATCACTGTCAGCATCACAAACCAAACCACACAGACCACTGTATGAAACCCATCCTTTTTTCCCCCAATATAATAAATTTTTCCTTTTTTTTCTCTTATTGCTTGTGTCTATAGCTTAGATACTGTAATTCTTCTCTCCACGTCTGAAGCTAAAGAACAGCTTTTGACAAAAACAGACAAGACTTCCTTATAATTACACAGTTCCAGAAGCTTAGCTTGAAAGGCAAAACACTATGTTTTTATCAGCAGTACAAAATTGCTAAAGTGCAAGATTTCCCTAAAAGAGGTGCAGGTTACTTTTCAGATCACATCATTTGTAGAGGGAGAAACAAATATCTGACTCCAAGTCAAGGAAAAATCACCCTAATCTCTTACCCTAATCATAAGAGACATAGTTCCTTTCTTAAAGGCTTGGTGAGACTATTTTGTTACTGTTTCAAATATCATTCAAAGTTCAAATGTGAATAAACTTTTTTAATAACTCAGCTGCTGAAAAATATTGTTCAACACTTGCAGTAAGTGTAATGGATTCAAAACAGGAAGAAAGGAAATAAACCCCCAAAAGATACAAAAGCAGACACCTCAAAAGACAGAATAGATTATTATTTTTAGAATCAGAACATATGAACATCACATCTATCACAACACACCTCTGAAACAACTTATACATTTCATTATGTATTTCACCACACTCTCTTCATTAAAACATGTAATGTTTCCAATTTTAAGTAAAGAAGAGCTCCTTTGGCAATTTTCACATGAATTGTGAAAAGAGTAATTTTGAACTGTTTTGACCTTTGCTTTCTAAAGTCTCTGTATGGTGTTTTCTAGTTGCTGAGAGGATAGAATAACATCTATGGCAAGAGTTGCCATTTTGAAGGTTTGTTAGGGGAAAAAATGTGACTGTAAAGCAAAGCACAGGATAAGAAAAGATCAACTCACATATTTTAGAATTTAATCTACTTTCTTGAGAAAAATTAACAGAAGAGATCTTACACACATTCTCATCTCTGGCACCTCTCTCCTTGCTTCTGAAGAAAAGTTGTTTAAAATACTCATCAGACAGGAAATACAGGCACTATGTCTTCATAGCTAATAGAATGTGAAACTACTCTGCCTCCTTGACTACTGATCAGTCTAACTGCATGATACAGCTATAAAGACAAAAAGATAGAAAGTTAAAAGTTAGATTTTTAGGTTTTAGAGGGGCTGAAAGAATTAAAGAAAATTAATTGCTAAAAATAAAGATGACATAATCGGCAGGTAACAAAATTCTTTTCTTCTGATAATGAAGAATGAAAGCTGTTCTCCTAAAGCTGGTTTTCTGAAAGAACTCAAGTGTTTCAACCGCCCTCTAGTGTTAAAATAAATGCACGGGCAAGTCAAGAGGAAAGCTCAAAAGACGCTTGAGTTAAGACATTAATCACTATGGTTTCTTTTTAACCACTGTAAAGCTCAAAATTAAAAGGTAGATTTTTAAAATACCAGTGGGCGCATCTGTCTTAAAATGAAGGTTTTCAAACCTATTTTGTAATCTGCAATTCCGCCCCACAGCAGAAATGAGGTTATGGGAAATCTTCAGCTCAACTTCAACCCTATACTTCTGTGAAAACTGGAAACACTGTCCAAGGAAAAGTTCTGCTTGATGCTAAAAAATGAAGTTAATAGAATTTTAAAAGAAAAAAGAACTAATCATCTATTTCCATAGTCCCAGATGTAAGATAAACAAATACTAAAACTAAAGCAGAAATACTGGCTTTTATAATTCTCTTTCTTTAAAATAAACTGTTTATAAACAACTACAGCTGAAAAATTCTCCTTTTTCTCCTTAGGCTCTACATACAATTTTTAACTTTAGCATGCAGAACAAGGGAAGCTCAGAGGGAAACCTTCTCTGAAGGTCCAAAAGTCATTTACCAGCAAATTAGGTCCTATCTTGAGCACCAATAACAAAACAAAGTTAATATGACAAAAAGTGAGACTCCTGAGAATGTTAGGTAGTGATAGAAGAAAGAGAAATGTTCTAACAGATAAGCTATATAATGGGCTAAAATAGGAAACCACAGATCAGGGATTTAATGACTAGGAAAAGAAGTCACCACCACGTTTGAATTGCTCCATCAAATTCAGCGAGAATTACTACTGAGGGAGCGAGGGCCCAGTCTAAAGCTGGATATAATGCACACAGTTCACTGGAAATAATCAGAGCCATTATTCATGGGTGCATTTGTTCCATACAATACAAAGCTTTTACTCTGAGCTCAGTACTGACCAAGTTTGCTGCAGAACCAGTGACAGTGTAATCACATCAGGACAGTGCTGTTCCTGATCTAATTAATTCAGCTGAGAGACAAGGGTGATTAGCTCAGATGTTAACACTGTAATATACACATCTACTCCTCTTTCAGATAATATCTCCACATGATACCACAGGTGTGTAATACTTCAGTCAGCAATAACCAGGGATTTTCTGAACACAATCTATGGCATTACATGTGTATTAGTGTTTTTGAAAGATCGGGATATTGGGATCCCTGGAAAATTACAGAATCAAGGGGGTTGGAAGGTGGCTCTTGAGATCCTCTCATCCAGCCCCCTGTTCACACAGTGTCAGCTACAGCAGGTTGCCCAGAATTGTGTCCAGTTGGGTTTTGAGTACCTCCCAAGATTGAGACTTTGCAAACTCTCTGGGCAACCCACTCCAGTGTTTGACTACGTTCACAGTTAAAAAAAAAAGAAGTTTTAAACTCTGACCACCACCTCTTGTCCTGTCAGAGGGCAGTATTGAGTCTGACTCCATCTTCCTCATTCACTTCACCTCCATGAGGTGTTACATACACTGGTAAGATTTTTTTTCTCCCTTGAGCCTTCTCTTCTGCAGGCTGAACAGTCCTAGCTCTCACTGCCACTCCTCATATGAAAGACGCCCCAGTCTCTTAATAACTTCTGTGGACTTTTGCTGGACTAGCTCCAGTATGTCCATGTCTTTCTTTTGCTGAGGAGCCCACAGCTGGGCACAGTACTCCAGCTGTGGCTTACCAGTGCTGAGTGAAGAACCACCTTCCTCAAACTGCTGGAAAAGCTCTTCCTAATGCAGTCCTGAATGCCATTGGCAGCCTTTGCCACAAGAGTGCATTACTGGCTCATGGTCAGCTTGTCATCAATGGCATCAGCTGCAGAGCTGTTTTCCAGAAGGTCAGCCCACAGGATGTACTGGTGCATGAAGCAAGTACATGTTCTTGGAACACATTTCTGCACATGCAGATGCTGCTGGTGAGTAGGAACAGTCAACACAGATTAATCAGTGATGAATCATGCCTGACCAACTGGATTTGTGGACAAAGGGAGAGCACTGGATGTCATTTACCTCAGCGAGTCTTTTAACAGTCTCTTACAGTGCCTTTGTTATCCAAGTAACAACACACAGTTTGCATGGGTGGACAACTAGGCAGGTAAAAAACTGCTTAGAAGGTTGGACTTGAAGAATAGTGGTTGAAGTGTCATACTCTCTGCTGGGGGCCAGCAATGAGTAGAGTAATACATGGGTCTATCTTGACGTTTATCCTGTTTAACATCTTTATGAGTTACCTGGAGAAGGTGACAGTACTCATCAAATTCGCAGATGATACCAAACTAGGGGATGCAGTCAATAAGCTCCAGGGCAGAGCTACCATCTTGAGGCACCTAGACAGGCCAGAGAAACAGGGCACTAGGAAAAGACTTCTGAAAAGGATTTGTGGGTACCAGTGGAGACAAGGGTAAACAGGACTCAGAATTGCAATGAAGGCTAAAAGCTTATTGGACTGTATCCACAAGAGCATACATAGTAGATAATGGAAGTGATTGTTTTCCTTTACTCAATACAGTACTAAATCTGGTTCTGGGCCTTCAGTAAAAGAAAGATGTTGATAAAAGATGTGGAACTGTCAGAGCAAGGCCAGGGGAGGGACATGAAGATCATCAGAGGGATGGAGCACCTCTCTGATGAAGATATGCTGAGAATTTGGATTGTTCAGCCTGGAGAAGTAAAGGCTCCAGGGAGACATAGCAGCCTTCCAGAACCTAAAGGGGACCTGAAAGCTGGACATTTTACAAGGGCATGCAGTGATAGGATGAGGGGAAATTGTTTCAAACTGGAGGAGAATCAATTTAGGTTCAATAGAAGAAAGCAATTTTTTGCAATGAAAATGATAAAACACTGGCACATGTTGCCCAAGGAGGTGGTAGGTGCCCCATTCCTGGAAATATTAAAGTCAGGTGGAATAAGGCTCTGAGCAACCTGATCTAGTTGATGATGCCCTTGCTCATTGCAGGGGGCTGGACTAGATGACATTTAAAAGGTCCCTTCCAATTCAAACTATTCTGAGAAACCTGAACAACTTCTGACAAAAGGTTACCAAGTTGCTCAGGGAGTAAAGAGCACTGGGCCTGTGAGGAAGGGCTTACCAAACTGGGCTTGTTTTTCCTATGAAGGTTTTGGGGAAACATAGTAGCAGACTTTCGCTTCCAAACAGAAGGTTACCAAGAACACAAAGCCAGGCTCTTCGTCAAAGTGTGTGGCTGGAGAACAAGAGACAATTGAAGCTGCCACAGGACATTAAAAATCACTGCTCTGAGGTATTGGAACAGGTATGTGAGAGGCTGTGGCATCTACATCCATATACATTTTCAAGAGCCACCTGGACAAAGTCTGAGCAACTTAGTCTGAAGTCAGCACTAATCTTCCTTTGGTAGGAGCTGGGCTAGACGACCCCTGGAGGTCCCTTCCAATCTGAATGATTCTGCAAGTGACATCACCTGATAAACCCAAGCACAAGGGAGTCTGTAGTATCACGGATTCAATGCCCTTTCTGATAGTAACATCACAAACATCAATATTTATTTACAGTTGGGTGCTCACCACTCTGAAGCAACTGCTTTTATAAACACAGTTTTATAAAATGGTATTTGAAACGGCTTTAACATCTGACATACGCCTGTACCAGGGTTTCTTGTTCTACATGCAATGCACATGGAGTGCTAGCATATGTTTGAGCACTGGGGAATGTTTGAGCTGCTCACCCACAGCTTCTGTGCTCACTTAGCTGCATTTGTTTCAAGAAAATTTACAATGGTGTCCCCACTCCCTCCATATGCTTCCTTCAGTACAAACATACTGATACGGGTACCAAGAAGCATGAGGTTGTATAGACACAAACTTTTAATCAGGCTGGAAGTAAGTCTTTGGAAAGGTTCCATGACACAGATGGTTGCCCTTGGCCTGTGTATCACCTCTGCAGAGCCATTATCCTCACTGTATCTGCTCCATGAGAGCCACCAGTAACATGAAGGCAGTCGCAGAATAGTGTCAAGTATCTCATCGCAGTAGTCAATGATAGGGCCCACATTTAGTATCATTAATCTGGATCAAAGCCTTATGTCAATCATGAGTAAACTTGCTGACACAAACTCTGAGAGCAGCAATAATCCAGCAGGGCCAAACCAAATCAGTGCCTGGAATGTTGAGTGTGATGTAATGCTTGGCTTCCAGTTGCTCCCATGACTCTCAGTTACACATACAGTAACAGTCACCCACATTACACAGATACTTTTGTTTAGCAGTTTTGTGAAATCTGTCAAAAAATTCAGTGCTGTTCACACCAGTATCAGCAGTAGGCATTACATTACAGCAACCACACTGGATCTTTGAAGAACAGTTAAATATTTAGGAAAAAAAGACAAATACAGTTTTAAAGCAGAGAATTATGTTTATAAATATTTGATAGGAATGTCAAAGTCTCTAAAGAAGACCAGAGTTCACAAAGTCACTTTGGTCAGCTACATACTTTCATGGCAGTGCTGCTGCTTTATGCACATTCTCAGCAGGATAATACAATTCTGCTGCATGGGCATGCTCAGATACCACAACCAGCACATGTACCATCCTTTGGGACTCTCTGAGTTCATAAAGCATCTAGTCTGGCATCCATCCACTTTTACAAAACAGTTCATCTAATCCAAAGGCAATTTCCCATCATCTTTGTTGACCATCCCACAGCTGTGGGCAGACTAATTCCCCAGGGGCATGCAGCCTGTTCCCTTGCTCTCTTTTTCCTGACACTCCCATATCATTTCATGACAGCAGTTACTGAAATGGGAGGAAAATGCCTCCATTTTTGCTGAATAATAAGCATGCCTCAATTGAACGTGACAACCTTCCCATCACATGGTGACACAGTCATGTTCTGTGTCCTTACAGCACCAGAAGGTCACCAGATCCCACAAACTTCCTGTTCGTGGGCACTGTGGTCAGATCAGAGCAGACACACCGTGAGGTACAGTCTGTTGGCGCCTCACTTAAGAAAATATTAGATCATGTACAGTCTGGAAATGCCAAGTGCTATGCTCGAACAGGAAGGGACAAGAATCTCAGAGGAGTCAGTGAAAAGAGAAATTGTTCACACTTTAATCCCTAATTGAACTTAATAGGTGGAGAATAGACTTAGCTGAAACTGGGTATTTAGTATCTCTCATCATGTAGGATTTTTCGTATGTTATACTTGGTGTTCACTGCCTAATTTACTCCCAAACTGTTTTAAAGGCACTAAACTCACAGCCCTGCCATCAACCTTGACGATGATTTCTAAATCCATAATGATGATATGATGCATGACAAGAACCACACAATTTTCTTTCATTGTTTTTCCCATCTTTGAGTTTCACTGAACCTCCTCATCCTTCATTTAAGAATCTTGGGAGGCTACCAAATTAAAAGGCAGGATGGCATGTATAATAATTCTATATATTTTCAATTTTAAGTATTTCATATGTTCATTTTAATTGTGAATTATGATAACACAAATAAAAGTGCCTAAGGTGAATTAACAGATGTTATTTTCAAACAAGGGTACACAAATAGATCTGCAGCTTTCTGAAGCTCATAAATTGAGTGGGGAAAAAGCAGACAAAGTCACTATACTGTTTTAACTTATACAAATGTTGAAGATTAGTCTTTTTCTCTCTCTTTACACACCCTCCCTTAAAAGAGAAAATTTCCATTCCTGAACTACTTTATTTCTTTCTATATTCATCGAAGGTTAATGAGCCTTCTTTAATATATTTCAAACTGGGTAGCTCAGAATGATTTAACAAACAGGAATTTGTCTGAGCTTGGCTGGATTCCCTCAACTGCACCCTCATCCACCAGTTGTGGATGACTGGTACTAGCCAACTGTAAACTACTGTTCCTGAACAAGTAACAATTGCTAAAAAAAATATTAGAGTTTAGGCTATGTATTGTTCTGTGCTGCTATCAAAGGAAGCACTCGCATGAAAACACAAAAGCAGGAAACAGTAAAAAAGCGCGTTCCGTGGCACCAGCTCTTTGCCAGCTCAAGTATTCATTGCATAGTGTATCACACCAATAAATAAAAGGTGCACTGTGAGCAGCTTTAAAGCAAGAACAAACAACAAAAGAACAAAACAAAAACCAAACCAACTGATGAGACACCTCCCCTAGGAAAAAAAAAAAGAAAAAAAAAGAAAAAGAAAAAACAGCAGAGCAGACTGAAGACTAAAACAGTAAACAATTGTGACAAGTAAAAAATCTTAACAAAGGTCACTGTTGTCCCTGAGATTTTTATATCAGCCATTAGCTTTGAAGGCCAGATATGTGCAAATGTCAGTAAATGCAAAAGGCAAAAATTAATATCATCTACAGCTATACTCACTGGCTTTCCAGAATTTTTTTTTTTAATTAGGTAACAAGGTTATAATAATAAATTACAAGGAAGGTTACTAGCGTACTGATTTACTTATTAAAAGCTGCAAAATATCAATATTCAGTTTACTCCTGGAGTCCTCCTTCTGTCTTGCATGTCTCTGGAATAACCCAAAGATCATTCCAGAGACTTAGAATTGGCTGGGCAAAGAGCACACTTGACACTTTTCCTGTGTGAGTCATCCAATGCAAAAATCGGCTCTTAGCACATCTTTACTTTCTAGCAGGTGAACCGAACTTAGAATCACAAGCCACAAGAAAAAACAAACAGGTTTAATAACACATATTTCAACAAATGCTACTTACAATGCTCTAATTTAAACTGTCTTATAACCATTAAAAAATTAATATTGAAACAGTGAAGAAAACATACATGTCACAACATGTAGCCTTCACTCATTTCTTCTCGACTGTTTCTATATTATTTTTAATATGAAGAAGACATGTAAGAAACAAGTAGGCAATATTGTTAGAGAAGCATATAATACTTAAACCTAAAGTAGATACATAAATGCTTTTTGGCTAAAAATGAATGTCCAGAGACAATATAAACTGTTTGACTTCATATTTTTTGAAGTATGCTTACAAAAAAGCAAATGCATTTTAAAATCAAAACCACTTTTAAAAAATGGCAACTAAAACTACTTAGTTTCCTGTTTTCACCTTAAATAGCACAAGCACTTTAAGAAGTTTAGAAAAATCATTATGACAAAAAGATATACATGATTATATGAGTTCTGCTGAGTAAATGGTATTACCATACTTATTTTCAGTGGTGTTATGTGACAAATCTATCATCCTTTAGCTTGTTTAGCTCTAAACAATCCAAAATAACTACAGTGTCAGCACTCCGTGTATAAACATTCATGTCAGAGACAGAGCTCCGTGTGCTTTAAGATTACTTTCTTCCTAAATTCAAACCAATTTTTCTGTAGGGATGAGTTGGTGCTTTCATAACTACTCCAGACAAATCTGTGTTATCTGTCCTGCTCGGAGTCACAGGCATCAAATTCCATCTCTGTTCTTAGCCGTGCACGGTTCACTCTCCATGCCCACAGCATCTCCTGTCATTCTTATCACTGCTAGCAATGCACAGTCAAGCCTGATTTAATGCGCTTCCCTGGAACAGAAGGCAAAAATAAACACACGAAGGCAAACCAAATGCTGGCAGCCTTGGGTTCAGATTTTACCCCTCTTGCATAACATCAGAGGCCACCTCAAAATGTTTGCTGCTCTCGGTCCATTTGACAGGCTTTTGTCAGTTTGTACGTCCTTTCAGTTTCCATCTGGTTTTGTTACCGAATACCTTATCAAACTCCAAATAGATTCTGTCAGTCCTCAATTCAATCAAATAATCAAATCAGGTAAGGTTCTGGGCTTTCCTTGATACAGACCACTTAGAGATAGAAGTTTCCTGATGAGTTACCTCAGGGAATCTTTGCATGAGCCTCTTAAACCCACTACTGAGGGGAAATTAGAGGAAATAGAATAGGTTTTCCATCTCTCACATCCTGCATTTCATATAGCAATAGTGCATTTATGCCATACTTTTCCCATTAGCAATATTGCTTTGTGTTACCTGCCCTCAGACCCTGCACACCAAATGCCAGCTAACCAACTCTTTGTTACCTAACTCCCCCATTCTCCTTCTTCAACATTCCTAGAGTGGGGACTTTAAAAAGGAAACATTACTAGGTCAATTAATCTGCACGTCAGCCTGAGGGCAATACAGAGGCAGGCAGTGAAGGAACTGGCAGGATGGCAAATATAAAGCAGCTGAGCAGTATAGTTTAATCAAGAACAAGCTAACAGCCTCCCAGTACTGCCACGGTAGGAACACAAAGAGGAAGAGTGAATAATTAGCTTGATTAATGGGGAAAAAAAAGAGGATTAACAGCTATTCTTGATACCTACATACATCCCCGACTATTTTTCAAAAGCATTGAACCATCAGCCTAAGCAATGGGCTCGGCAATATGCCTTGGCAATCATTTCTACAATTCATAATGATACACTATACAAAAAGTATCGAGTGTTTTAGGAATGCACTTCTGTGTCTCTGCTTGGGGGAAACCCACCTGCCTGAGGGGCACTCAGCTGCCAGAAAATCTGCAGCAACTGAACCCAAGTGCCAAGAAACACATTAATAAGGAGCAATTTGATATTTGTTCTACAGAGGGCTGGAAAGTTTTGTGTTTTTTCCTCACTGCCATCTCTAACCTCCGTGATACTACAAATGCTTCTGCTGAGTGCCAGAAGTATCCCTTTGCAAACAACGGGAAGGAGACCAGGGATACTAGCAAGAAAAGTAGTGCAGCTCCTGAAATTCCCACCTACAACGACATGAAGCTACAGATTTCTCTCCTGCACTGAAAGAAACTGTTCAGGGATTACAAGAGGAAAGGAAAAGGAAAAGGGAAAGGGAAAAAGGAAAAAAGGAAGGAAAGGAAAAGGAAAAGAAAAACCCAGTTACAATGAAAGTTTTGGTACTCTAGTAAGTTCACTTTTTGGTCCGTTAAGACAAATACCTGACCATTCACAGCCTCTGAAGCAGATCTACATGAGTGTGATATACCAAGCAGAAATTAATAGTTGAGTAAACAATTTAAATACAGCAGCTGATAAATCAGAAATCCAAGTGGATTGGAATTTAGTATACAGAGATCCTCCAGCAGAAAATATTAAAGGCCTAATAATAGAAAAACTGAAATCTACTGCTTTAAGAAATTGAATTTAGTTCACAGCTTTCCAATAGGCTTTCATATGAACATATACACATCCTTATTAAAAATGAGGGGGGTTTCATTTCATCACAGAGATGTGGACAATATGCTGCATGCAACAAAACAGGTACCATGAATCAGCTCAGACCAGAGAGATGGACTCCCCAGTTGCTTCTAGAGGCTGCCATTCCCAAGAACTGCCTTATGGAAGGTAGCTGTGGATCACAAGCTCTATGGGAGCTTGGTGTCAAGCAATAGGGACAACAAGCTAAGGAAGAGCAGAAAACTGTGCTCCACCAGTGATCACTTTCCTCCATGCCCTCTCTCACATGAGAAGCAAGTAAGAAACAGCCTCACCCTATAACTCATAAAGAGTTTTGGTTACACATGTCACTAAGGACTCAAGTGAAGATCTTTCTCTGTATTAAAAAAACCTAAATAAAAATCCTCTCATGGGAGAAGGCCAGAAATCTGATATTCCAAGAGAGCAGAAGTAATACGAAAACATGTTAATTAATGACTGGGACAAATATTCCAGGTTCAAGCAACCTGAGAAGAGCCAGCAATTAATTCAGCTGTATCTCTGGGACAAATAATTTTCCTTTCCCCATAACTAATTTATCTTTTGCCAGTAGGGTGCTCTCATAAATGGGGATTTAAGTTTATGGCACATTAAAGTTTAGCTATATCATATTACTTAGTAACTTACAGGACAGGATCATTTACAATTCTGCCTCAAGGCCCCAGAATCCAGTTTAAAACAGAGATTCTGTTTTAAACAGGAACTCTGTAAACAAAATTACCCCGACCTGGCCAAAGGCCAACCCTAAGGCCAACCCCAAGAAGTAACTACACAGCAACTTTCTTTTCCTCAGGCTACTTTAGCATAACTTCTCATAATGTTCCCGAAAGCATGATCTAACATTATCCATTTAATTGGACAAGCTCTTCTTATGACAAAGAACAGAGACAGATGCCAAGAAGTCATTCAAATCAGACACAAAGAAGGTGTTAGTCCAACTGTGGAACACCCCAGCACGCTTCACACATTTTACAAATATGCACCTTTGGCACAACCAGGTCATCAAATTATTTCTGTAACTGTAAAACAGCCAAATAAGTTAACAAAATTTCTTCTTGCACTTCTCTTTCTCATCTTGCTAGTCTAATCTCATTTTAAATAAAATTTTACAGCTTGTATTTGTGCAGTACTTTCCAGGCCCTCCTCTCTGCTCCTCACTCTGCTGAGCGCAGTATAAAGAACTTGGGAGCAATGACCCTGCTCACAGTCCAAAATAAACTACACAAATGGAAAAACAGCCCTGCCCCAATGAGGTATCCAGGGTCACCTTAGAAGATTTCACAGTTCACCACACAGATAAGGCATAGTGCCAACTTGTTGCCATACAAGAGCACCTTAAACATTTAAAACCCATTATTTAATACACAGTTTATGTTAAAATGTCTATCTTCCAAAGAGTGGCTGCCTGCCAAAAAGATACCATCACAAAGCATCTCACAAACCCTTTTAGATTTCATTGCACAACAGTGAAAACAATTCAGGCTCCGTGTTTTATGGACATTTTTAAAAAACCACAGTATGTGGTGGGTTTAAGATATAACTGAAGACCATCTCCACTATTCAGTGTAGTTCTGAGTTCTCTACTGAGCAGTTTCCTACAATAGCTTTGTAATATACTGTATTAAATTTTAAGTGATGAGTAGCAGTATTTCACTCAACTTCAACACCACATGCAAGCAAGGCATTCAATCACTTTAACAACTATTTATGTTCAGATTCTAGAAATTCAAGTCTGGCAAGCTTTTTAATATGAATATGTTACATAGAAACCAAAAAGCACATTTTCCATTCTGCTCAGCATATCCAAGTCCTGTCCTCTTTACAGACATGGACGACTTTGAAAAGAAAATCCTTGATTATTAATGTAAAAGAGTATCTGAAATCCAGCAGCAAACACAGATCATCAAGGTAAAGAAAGTGAGGTAATTTCTAAACCACTATTAGAGATGGAATACAAATTTTTCAATCTGCTGTGAAACTGATTTCAAGAACATAATGGAAAGGCAAAAAATTGCATATTACAATCAAAGCAAGAAAAGTGTTTGAAATACCCTATTTATCTTCCCTCTCTAAGGGATGTGGATTCTTTTGTACTCCTTGATGATGTGAATCACAGATCAGCATTCTGGGAATGAAGCTTATTCCCATTTACCAGTGTAATATGATCATTTAGCATAATTAACATATGATATTTCATTCCTCCCATGGACTTGGACCAGATCTGAAATGTAAATATTTATCAAACTGTACATCCTAGTGCCCAGTGCTACACAATGGTGTAACATAAGATGCTCACTTGATTTGCTCTCTCTTCTGGGGACAGAGTTAAAGCTGCTGTGGGAATTCTCACTTTCACAACAGGAGGCAATTTAAACATTAAAGATAATGTTACATTAATTTCTACAGTATCAAATTTTAAAGGTGTGGAAACAAGATGAAAGAGCTCACAACACAGTAATCATTTCAAGTGGCATAAGCATGAATAGAAACAAAACTCCTGGAAGAAGTAACAACCATTTCAATCTTCCCCAGCTATCTTTTTCCCTAGTGTCCTCCATCACCCAGCTTTCCCAGGACACAGAAATCAACAGAGCACCATTCTGCATGATTCAGAGCATGGCACACATGCAAAAAGTAATCAAAAAAATCATTGCAAGATGTAAATACACGGCAGCCTCAAGCAGAGACATTTTATGACTAAGCCAAGACTCTTTATAACAATCTTAAATTCTACAGCAGGAAATTTCATAGGTTCTTTATCTTACATACTGTAACATTTTGTCTCATCTACTACAAATACAGATGTTACCTGTATCAATGCCTAACATACCCAACTATCTCTTCATTCTTTGTCTTGCCACAGAAATACCTGAAAGCTATTCATAATATAGAATGTTTGTTACTGCTGAGCAGTGGTTACACAGAGCAAAGGCCTTTTCTGCTTTCTGTGCTGCCATGCTGTCACAAGTTGGGGGCACATGGGAAACTAGGAAGAGACTCAGCTGGGACAGGTGACCCCAGGTGACCAAAGGGATGATGACATCATATGACATCATGGTCAGTATATAAAGTTGAAGGAAGGAGGAAGGGGGTGATGTTTGGAGTGATGGTGTTTGTCTTTCCAAGTTACTGTGATGGGGCCCTGCTCTCCTAGAGATGGATGAACTCCTGCCTGCCAATGGGAAGCAGTGAATTAATTCCTTGCTTTGCTTTTATGCACAGCTTTTGCTTTCCCTATTAATTATATTCATCTCAACCCATGAGTTTTCCAGCTTTTGCCCTTCCAATTCTTTCTCCAATTCTGTGGGTGGGGGAGTGAGTGAGCAGCTGAGTGGGGCTTGGCTGCTGACTGGGATTAAATCACAACCATGTCCAATATCAAATGTACTGATTTTAAGACAGTTGTATACCTGATATTAATGCACCTTATGACCTAAACTTTTCTCTTGGAAACACACAGGTCCTACAAGTGAAATTTTCCACACCAGTTAGACAATAGAACTATTGCCTTGACATTGAAAAATCCCCCTCAGTGTACTCAGTTCTCTCTTACATAATCAGTATCCCAAGGTTGATGCATCTTTGCCGTATCCCCAGGATGGAGCCATTGTGTGGCATCACTTGTAATGATGATTTACACAAGTGTAAAGGAAAGCTTCAGCATTCCTTTCTCTTAGCCTCACCTAACAAGTTCCTATATTTTCCAAATTGCAAGGAGATTCTTTCCCTTCACAGACCATAATCTCTTATCACTCATCCCAAAATGTACAACAGTAGCTGTTCTTTGCCTGCAGTTGTCTTTGTAAGTTTTACACCAGCAGTACAGAAGTATGAAACAGTTCTTGGCAAACCAAGTACTGTTGCTCCTATTGCTTGTCTCTGTTGCTCTTATTGCTTGGACTTACCAACCTGCACTCCTTGAAGCTTTTGGTAGAATACATGACATTCAGCAGCAGGTGGCTCACAATTTTTAATTTCCCTAAAGGAGCAAAGGTTGTCTTTTCTATGTCAGAAACACAATGAAAAGTAGGCAGTGCCACATCTTCCACTTACTTCTAACCAAGGCTAAATCCCTGAAAAACACAGGGAATGTAAAAGCACAAAGCAACGGGTCTACAGCTGTACTAAGACAACTAATCCCAGGGTAACAGTGGGTTTCTCCATGATAAGTCTGTTTTTCCAAACCTATTTATAGACTTACCCTTCCACAAAAGGATAAAACTTAGATGGACGAATGAAAGTGCTATTAGTTGGAACCCTGTTTTGCTCTTCCCTCCTTCCTTTCACAGACAGGTAAGAATAGAAAGGAAGGAGAAAATTTCCATATAATGAAGAGAATTACTCTCCTCTTCTATTTTGTTGTGGGTTCACCTAAGTGAGCCCAAATTTGAGTTTAGATCAGGCCTGAAGCTGTCAGCAGACTTGAGCTGGGTTGAACTACCAGCTGACTTCTTCTAGCCAGTAGTATTGTATTCTATACTACATTACGACATCATTTTTCCCGGGAAGTAGAATCAGTGTGGGAGTGGTTTGGTCAGTCACCCCACAGCAGTCCTGCTGAGAGGACACACATGGTGCAGTCCCAGGAGAGATGGAGAGGACCAGGCCCAGCACTGGTCCAGCAGTTGTTTTGGGAAGTAAAATGTTTGTTATGGGTTCTTCTCTCTCTGCTTAGGTCTGGCTTTCTGGGGACTGAGTCTCTTAAGATAATTTGGGGTTGAAATAGTGAGATTTGTGTGTGTACTGAGAAGTGAGAAAATGTTCCTTGCTGCATGTAACTTGTGTGAGTGTATATTTGTACTTTCTTCTGATTGTCTCTTTCTTTCTGTAAAAATACATGTAGTTTTAGTTGAAACGTGGCTTGAAGTTTTTTTCCTTCCCCTCTCTTTTCCTCCCTTTCCTGGGTGTTGGGGGGGAAGGCTCTGACCCTGTACTTGGAGGGTTGGCAGTTTGCCAGCTCTAACCAAGACATATTTCCTTCAGTACTTAGAGCAGCACTTCGAAACAACCCCAAAACCAACCATGTTACTGTGGACTCTCTCAGCATTTGTGGCAAGAAAATAATGGCTTACAAGTAGGTTTCATAAGGGCTTAGTGTTGGACCAACTCGTCTCCCCTTAATGTCAACATGAGCAGTACTAAAGATAAGGTTGACTGACTCCAAGTATCCTGCACAGAGATTACTTACTTACTTGAGGTAATTGAGAATGTACACCAATGAAGAAGTCACAGACCAAACCTGGAGAGAAGAAGGAAAAACAAAATTAACTTTTCTGCCTTTTGGGCCCACTTCTCACCCCAACCGTAATTAGCTACAGAGGACAGAAAGAAGAGATTGAGAGAGAGAAAAAAAATAAACACAAAAAAACCCCAGAATAAGGTATGTCAAATTTCACCTGCTTCTGAATAAAAGGAGTAAGTCTAAACACTGGTCTCCAGGGCATAATATACTAATTTCATCTAAACTTGAATTTAAATAACAGCAATAGGCAAAATATTAAAACAGATTTACAGCAGCTAAAGGGAAAACAGAGATCATGGAGAAAAACAAAAGTTGTGAGTCAATGAAATCAGAAATACTAGTCAGAAAAATTCAGTGCTTCCACCCCTTTGAACTTAGGTCCTCTATTATCACCATGACACCTGACAACCTGCCTACAGCAGCGAAAACAGAAATTAAGCATTAGCACCAGTTACTGACTGGTCTCACCTTTGCTTCTGGCACAACAAAACTGCCAGAGTGAAAATCACACAAAACAAAAAGCACCCCACCTTTTCCAATTCATACGAGAACTTTTAGAGCTGTAACAACACCACACCAACATCAGAAGGGTGCTACGAAAATAGCAAACTGAGCTGAGTGAGACTAGGACTTCCTCCAGCCACATGGAGGAGACACAGAACAGTACTACCTCTAGTGTTTAAAAGCCCATCAAAATAATTGCAGCTGCATACAAAAAAAAGGACAGACTAATCATTTTTTTTTAAAAATTGATTATTCACCAAACCTGGGCACCAGAAATCTTGCTGTTATTCCATTGCTGTTGATTTTTAAAGGAATGCTTTCCCTTGGCCTGCTTCACTGTATCAAGTAAGATAATGAAACACTGATGTTGATTTCACACAGTCTATTTATTTACCTGCTTGAGCACATGGACACCTCAATATATCATACACATCAGTTCTATATATCTTCCTGAAAGGGAACTAATACTATGTGAGCACTAAGCTCTCTGCTGATGTCAGGCGTTACGTAAAGCACACTCAGGGATCCACCCAACCCAGCTAGCTCCCAAAGGACAAAAGTGACAACAATTTCAGCCACTGAATTACTCATACTGAAGTCAAATCTAACTTAGCAACATATAAAAACTAAAAACTAATTTTAAAAAAATTCAGATAATCCAAGTTTCCCATAGTTCCACTGATGGAACTGTTGATGTTGGCTAGTTAGTCAAACTGATGTCACACACAGTATGCTGTCAACTACATATAAAGATGGACTTCATTCATCAGTGATGTAAGACTGTTATGAACACAGCATGATCTGTAGCAAAGGCAGAAATAGTCTAAGAGGAGTATTTCAAGTCATAATGCTGTGAGAGGTAGCAGTGCTAGCCACATCAGAGAGACACTGATTGGCTTGACAAAACCTGGTCTATACAGTAAAATTAAGAAAGGAAAATTAAATATTTGCAAGAAAATTGTTAGAGGAAAGAGGTCTTGCTGTTAACATTGATAACAAACTCAAAAAAAACAAGAACCTTCTGACAGAACAGAACTGGTAAGATGAAAATTCACTGGCAGATGTAACTGAAGAGCTCAGTTCATATCCTCCAATACTCACTATAGGGCTCAGGTACGTACAAAGTTGTTGAAATGAATTAGGATGCAAGTAACAGTCACTGTGCACATCTTTCAGAAATTTGCATCTTTCACATTCATTGTCTACATGAGTAGGGAACGTACTCAGCAACCAGGCAACCTGTCCAATCCCCAGTTTGCAGCAGAAGGAAGTAGGGAGACAGATCTACCTTTCAAAGGAAAAGTCCTGCAACAAGAAGGCTAGCAAAACCGAGAAGAAAATGTAGACCTTTTCTCTTCCAGAAAGCTCAGTGATTGGTAAGCATTTATCTCCTGATAACTGTTAGCTACATGACCACACTTCATCCTCTAAAATAAAGCATACTCGTCTTTCAGTTCCTTAAATCATGTCTCAAGGGGAAGCGGAGTCTGTTGCCTTGGACTAAGCACTAGGTGTCCTCAGCACCAGGTAAATACCTACTTTGGCTGTTATTGATAGTTTTGAGTTTGCTAAGGGGATATTTTGTACCTGAGGTAGGGGATGGGTGAATTCTATCAACAAAATTAAAAATTACATATCTAACCACATTCAGATCTTTGAAATAGAAATTACATAGAATCTGTATAGAATGTGTCTAGTCATCCAAGAAGAAACTGATAGTGTTCTTCTACTGACTTAAGAATACTGAGCATAGAATATGACCTTAAGAGTAAATTAAGAGGGATGCCTTAGCACCTTCAAAACAGAGCTTTAAGAAAATTCTAAAAATTGATTAAATAAATACAATTTCTTAAAGCAGGAAGAAAGGTGGGGATTCCTGCATGAAGCAACATTTCTCTTTAAAGAACTCTTTAAAAAGCAGTTCAGAAAAACAGCCACGTATCTAAATGACTTGGACCAGTTGTTTCCCTTGCTGTGGTTTAATGTAGAAACAGTAAGGAAGAAATGGACTAAAGACAGCAAAACAGAATCTGTGGTTGTCTTAGCATAGAATGAACTTCCTCAGCTCTTCAAAGAGGAATTGATAGAGAACAGAGTAAGAAGGAACACTTGAAGATAAAGACTACATAGCTGGGAAAACTAACCTACGATGAGACACAAGCAGGACTTTTTGCTTTCCTAAAATAAAGCAAGGTGCAATAGGGGCTTCTTGGGGTCCCTGAAGAGTAGGAAACTGAAGGTGAATTTTTCAGGGAAAACTGACTGCTTTCAAAAAGATGTCCTGAGAAATTATTTTAAGAAAAACAAAATGAAAAGGGAATAATTTCTTGTGTAAGTTTTGGGGGATACTTTGTGACAACCATTCACCAGGCAACAGTGGGATAACATGGAACTTGGAAAACTGAAAGCCATGCAGATGAATTTACATTGCTGTGGGAACTTAAGACTCTGTTTTCATTTCCTCCTCCTAGTCTTAGTCTTCCCTAGAAGATCCCTTCTCTGCTTCACAGTTCTTTTCACTCTCCCTTCTATATACCTGAAATAGAGAATATATCCAAAAAGCTCCTGTTCATAATGAAGTCTCTTCCTCTACACATGATCATATCCCTCTACAGATCACTGGCCTCAGCAATTACTTTACCATGGCCTTCTTATCCTAATCTATGACCATATCCACCTGAAATACTGTCCTGAGTCTTCCCTGTTACCCATCTGAAATAGAAGAAGTTTCAGAGTGAGGGATTTATTCCATCTTCCATCCTGAGTGAGTGTGAAGGGAATACACTGGAAATTTTTCCAGAGCTGTAGTTCTTTCCTTTTGCTCTTTATCTTTGATGGCATCAAATGGTTCAGCAATAGGTGTCAACACTATTTATATCCTTCCCATATCTGCCTCTGCTGCTGTCCACAGTGTCCCAGGTGCTATGAATGCAAAGTCTTGCCTGTCCTGCTGCTTTCTCCATTGCTGGGAAGGAGATCAGCAAGAGCCTTTTTAACACTCAGAGGCACTGTTACTTGGCAAAACTTTGTGAGACAGCACAGCAGCACTGGAGAGATCCACATGCTCTGATGTATGAAAGAGAATAATTTTATTTATATTTGGAAGGTTTCCTTTACAGGCTTTTAAGCCGGCCATTTAGATTTTTATTTTACAAGGAGACATGTTCCCATCTGCATGTTAGTACAGGTCTCTTCTATTGCCAGAACCATTATCCCATTCCCCTAATGGTATTTTGTCCACTTGTATATAAATACATGTAAACAATACTGTGCAGACTGTCCTCCAGTGGAAACAATACACTAGACATTCTTAGAACGCTGCTTTCTATCCTTCACAACTTGAGCTGCACTTTCTTCAGACCAAGTCAAGTAACAACCCCCATTCACATATAGTTACAGTCTTAAAATAAAATGGAATGCAAAACTGATTTTGGGATAAGTATATATTTAAAAAAAATCAAAGAACTGTCTAAAATAAAGCTATGTGAACATCCTGGGCAGAACCATCTTACACTGAACTGTATGTGGACTTATGAGTAAAAACAGCAACAGACACAGAGAAAGGAAAATATGCTTTCAAAAGCATTCTTGAATTATTTAACCTTTAGAAATGTGCAAATCAAAACAGAAATTCTCCTTGCCTGTGCTCAACATGAGTTTCAAGTATGGCTGCAATCACCATAAAGTGTTTGTCAGCATAGTGCCATAAGGCACTTGAATACACAGCACTGACTAACCAATTGCACAAGACGAGGAACTTGGGTTAGTAACACTGGAGTCCCCAGTGCTGCCTCTCAGGCTTTGCCCCTCTATAGCCATATTCATTTATTCATTTGGAAATTAGTGATGATTACCTACAGGTTATAGAGAACAGTGCAGCCCCTGAACAGAGATAAAACTATCAATAAGAAAGCACTCCTTGTCTAGCTTTGTCACAAACATTTTCTTTCCTACAAGTCCTTCCCATCAGAGTCCTAAGCCCAGGAGTCCTTCAGCTTCAAGCCTTGCCTCCCTCAATCCTTCAGGTAAAATAAATGCCATTAGGAGTGAACTTGAAGGACACCAAATACAGAAAAGTTCACAGAGCCCTCTGCACTCTATGATTTGCCTTGATCCCTGTTCCCTAGGACAGTGTCTCAAAACTTGGAGCTAAGTCTCCCTCAGACTTGCTGGGTGTGACATTCCAGCTCTCTGTACAGTGTACCACCTCATCCTTCCTTTTCAGCCCTTCCTCCCAGGGGAGGGTTGCAGATTTCCTCCCCCTTAACCTACTGCCTCCTCAAGACTCCTGCCTTACCACTCACTCTTCCCTGAGCTTCTTCTCCAGTCTAGCCCTGCCTCCTCCCCAGACATGCCACATATGGATAATGCAGACCTTGTGGTCCTATGCCTGCATGAGGTTGATATATTCTATCATATCCTTCCTATGATGAGTTTACACAGACCAGCCTAAGCATTTGCAAATCAGTGAAGACTGCTCACAGCATAGGCAGCTGTACTTGAACAACATCAGGGTAAAAGCCAAGCTCAGTTAACACAGTTCAGCTTATTCTATAGACATGCAGTGACTTGGCCTCAAAAATATAATCAGCTTTTCACTAGTTAATTAAGTTTGTTTCCTCTTCTGCATTTGTAACAGAGATCATGGAAATAAACACCCTAGCTATTAGTCACTTCCACCTTCAGAAATATCAGGCATTAGAACAGTATGACAGCATTTGCATTGGAAAGGAGAACTCTGACAGCAAAAGTGAAAAGTGCTTTCAAAAGAACTTGGAAAAGTTTCCCTGTTATACCTTTTGAAACAAAGATTAATGCAAACTTCAAATCTTTTAAATTTATGTTACCATAACCTTACAACATCACATTCATATGACTGCAAAGAAATATTAAGCTTAATTAATACCTCTGTCCCCTTCAAGGCTTATTGGAGCCTAAGATTATGATTTAGTCTGCCTCATCTGCCTGGGGCTATCTCTAGAGCCTACCTGTCTGTTTTGGGTGGTCCCGTGGTGTAATGGAGAGCACTCTGGACTCTGAATCCCAAGGTCGCGAGTTCGAGTCTCGGTAGGGACCGTCCCCGGCAGCGGCAGTTCAATGCCTCCCTGCCATCCCATCCCGGCACATCTCGGATGCTCAGTAGAGTCAGCCCCAGTTAGTACCGGGTGCTGTGACAGTCCCGAGGACTTCCCTGTCACTGTCCAAGCTCGCTCGGCCATGGCAAATGGACCTTAGGACTTGAATGGTGGGGCCAGTTCTGCGCATGCTGTGCCTCACCTAAAAAATCCACTGCACAGGCTCGAAGGGCACACCCAGGTGGGGAGAGCCCTGCCCAAATCTTCGTTCTCACAGGTTGGCCATTACCTGTCTGTTTTATACTCTTGATTTTAAAAGCTTTTCAACTACATAATTTTTTCACCCCTCTTCAACAGGCAGTCTCACAGCCTCATACAACTCACTGGCATCAAAATGTAGCTCATTATTTACTGGAGATCCCACATTTCCTATCCGTTCTTTCTTCCATGTGAAGCATGGTCAGTTGCCTCCTTTTCTACTG
Source organism: Sakesphorus luctuosus (assembly GCA_013396695.1). Lineage (NCBI taxonomy): Eukaryota > Metazoa > Chordata > Aves > Passeriformes > Thamnophilidae > Sakesphorus > Sakesphorus luctuosus. The sequence goes on from VWZD01002534.1 coordinate 187,855, forward strand.
TGCTTGCAGACAAGCCAAAAGCAGCTGAGCTGTACCCAAGGATGTCCCCTTATTCTACAAACTCTGGCCCTCAAGGATGGCATTGACAGTAATGAATGCAAGTGGAAAACAGGAGGAAAGGTGAGGTAGGATTTGAAAGATGTTTAAGCAACAGTGCTGTCTAACTGTGGTAATAGGCAACTCACTGAAACACATGACTTTCCCAGAAACACCCATGCAATAAGGAAAGCATCCAGTGTCTTTCACTGGAGAACAACGTCCTGCCTCATTACAAACATACCACAGAAACATGTCACTGAACCAGAGAAAGTGACCCACAAGACAAGATTTGACATTTCTTTCCCAGGAAACATAGTTTTACACCCCTTCTTCCTTCTCAGAGCAAATGGCTGTTTGATCTCAGGATCAAAGAATTCATGTTGGAAAAGACCTGAGGGAGTTCCATCTTGATCTATTGTACATAGGGCCAGCTATGAGGTCCTAACTCTCACTCTCTCCACTCTGGTCTTGAAAGCCTGTGAGGGCAAACAACTGGGTAACCTGTTCCTACATCTGACTGTCCTCATTGCAGGAGAGACTTTCACTACATCTAGCTTGAAACTCTTGTTTCAACTTGTATTTGTTGGCCCTCATGCAGCCACCATGTACCAAAGTGAAGAGCCTGACTCTGTCTTCTTGAGAACCTCCTCTTAATTGCTAGAAGGTCACTATAGGTCCCATCAGTCTTCTCATCTCCAGGCTGATCAGCATACAATCCTCATGTGGTAGCAGGGCTCTGAGAGAACTGAAATGCCTTTCAATACCCTCATTAGCCTCACATCCACCCCTGTGCTCTGCCTGTGGCATCAGGGAGTCCATTTAAGCTCTGCTTCTGGCCTTCAGTGCCGGCCTAACCTATGCTGTAGGTGTGTGCCTGCCTTGAACCATGCATCTGAATGGTCATGGTCCCTATTGATCCAGACCCTGACCCACGGTCTTACTTCCCACTTGACCTCAGACCTGCTGTATTATTGCTGAGCTCCTCAGTGGTGAACGTGTCTGGCCCTAATTACCATCTCTGGCCCTGATCCTGATGTGCTGATTCACATCTGAACTTGATCTTGGGCCTGCCTTATCATCACAAACCCACCTAGTGATCCAGACTCCTGCCTGGCACTGACTGCCAAACCTGGCACCACAGGACAAGGCCCTGGGTGACAGGGCACCTGCTTTGCCAGCTGGGTTACCACACTCACCTCCCAGCTCCCCATCCCTTACCATGGGCCAGCTGTTCTGACATGTTCCGGCCACTGATGGTCCTAGTGGCCCTCCACAGGACTAGCTCCACTTTATCCACACCTTTCTCAGCTCTGAGGAGGCAGAAAACTGGATGCAGCCTGCTAGGCTCTGTATAACAAGTACCTGGAAATAGTCACTTCCTTTCATATAGTGGCTGCAGTCTTATTAAAATAGCCCTAACTACTGTCAGCTGCCTTCATTTCCACAGGACACCACCAGCTCATGTTCAGCTTCTTTAAAGCATCTCATCTCTTTTCTTTTATGCATCAATAAATCTAGCGACACTCTTGCAACATAGAAAACTAACAGAGCATCAGTCACTTGCAAACAGCACAATTCTGAAACATGACAAAAGTGAAAAACTGAGATGAGTTTTCAATTGTAAAACCTCAATGCCTCAGGTATTTTAACACACTGCTTCTAAAACAAGCAGTCTCTTCTGCTCAGGGCCCAACCAGCTCCATACCAGCTCCCACAGAGTCATACCAAGACAAAGTTTTGGATTCTCTAGTGCAAATTTGTTAGTTTCATATGTGAAAGTAACTACTCCAAACAGAGCTGCTGCTTCAATGTTGTTTTGCTATTTTAATCTGTGCTCTTCCATGCTTCCCTTTCTGTTGCCATTTTATAGTTTGTGTATGTGAGGAGAAAGGGGTTAAACACTAAACATACCCAGTTGTGTCGGAAATACCCTCATGGAGAGGCTGAGGTTTGGCATGCTTTGGAAGAAAATAACTTAAAATAGCACAGAAAGCAAAGACTGTGGGATATGCATGTCTGATAGCTATTTTCTGTTAAAATAACCACAGTGGCTAAGATAACACTGACATTCACAGTTAACCCTCTACACTGCCCAAGAGAGATGAACATGATCATTCTAACCTCAGAGCTTTGTCTAAATAATGCAGATGATTCTTCATTAGTTATGTTCTGACCCCAAGGTCTTATGCAGCTTTATTTATGAGAATTAGGTTTAAAGAAAGTGCAAGCATCCAAAACCAAGTTTGCTGTAAGTCTTACAGCGCAGTTATAGAAAAGGTGTTGTATGTAGGATTTGCAATTTGATCATCACAGGTCTAAAAATATGAAAGGGAAAGATCTGGAGGCAGAAGCTGTATTAGCTCCTTGGAGCTCAAGAAAAATGAAAAATTGAAGCAAAGGACATAGAACTATGAGGACTGATTTTTTTTTTCCTTGGTGTTCTCAACATCACATTGATAATTTATCTTTTGATATTTTTAAAGTTATTGAGTGCTAACTTTGGCCCTGTATTCTATGTCAACAGAACTCATATGAATGCATTTCTTCAGTGGCTATTATCCTTTGCAGTGATACATCCTGGCTACAAAGGACTCCATCTATCAGCTTAACAAATAAACCATTAAAACTATCCGTGGCACCTGTTACTAAGATCTTTGCTACAGTAACATGTTAAGTTTTTGTTTCCGCAGGCAAAGTTTAGGCCCATTGAGGAGTAACAGCCCAAACAAACTGCATGATTCAGGGCTGTTCTGGAGAATATTTAGCTTCATCCCAGGCATGTCCCAGGGGATTTGCCCCTCAGTCTGAGGATAAGTTCATTACTAGTCCTGTGGCCCAAACCACAAAACTACAGAGTAAAAGCACAGAACAAAAGAGTTGATAAAAGGATTAAGTAGAGAAATGCAGCTTTATTCACCCTTGTAGTCTAGTTTCCCCCCAGCACAGCATCCCCATACTACAGTTCCTCCTCTCTGCCCATCAGAAACCTCTGGAGCTGAAGGCCTTTCCGAGAGGCAGAGCTCATGGAGCTCCCACCTCCCATCAGGAGCACGGTGACAGGCGGATATCCAAGATTCAGCAAGAAAAGTTTCCAAAAGCTTGAACGGGAAAAGGCAAAGCTGGAGTCAAGTTTTACATAAGAAGGGGGAAGGCAGGAACTGCTGACACCACCTCCGTGGGCGGCTGCCGGGGAGAGCTGTCAGCCCACCGTGGGCTTGCTCCCCATCGCCCCCGGCCCGCAGCCTCCTGCGGGGGCTTCTCCGCGCTCCCACCCCCTCACGCCTCGCTGCAGCCACAAGAAAGGCAGCCCCCCGCCTGTCAGCAGCGCTGTTCCACGCGTGTTTTCCGCGGTGGCGGAGAGAAGTCAGTGCCCAGCCGAAGCCATCCTCCCCCTCCAGTGAGGGATGGGCACCGCGGGCTTCCCGGCGGAGCGCAGGACCGCGTACGCAGACGCCGCTGGGCTCGCCTCATCCCACTGAACTAACTTTCCTGTTTCCGCAAAAATCACGCTGGCACCGGAGGGGGGTGGGAGGTTATTGTTTCCACCACACACTGCTCATCCTTACGAGCCACCCGCGACCCCATCCTGCCGGGACCGCGCCGCTCCCCAGCATCTCCAGCCTCGGGGACGGCGCCCCCCGGCCCCTGGGAGCAGCACCCCTCGGCATTCCCGCCGCGGCTGTCCCCCACCGCCCCGCTCCTGCCATCCCCATCTCCCACCTCCCGCGGCCGGGAAGCGCCCGCAGGCCCCCGCCACCCCTCGCCCCGGGCTCACCCGCGCGTCCCTGGGCCGGGCCGGATGGGGCCGAGTGCAGGGGGAGCGGCGGAGGTACGGCAGGACACGGCCCCAGCTCCTGCCAGCGGAAACGGGAGGAGGGGCTCGGACCGGCGCTACCGAGCGGGGAGGAGCTGGGGGCGCTGCCCAGGGGAGGCTCCAGCCCCGCGGAGGAGGGGAGGGAGGGAAAGCTGCCGGCCCGGTTCGCCAGCGCACCCCATCTGCCCCATCCTGCGCCCGCCGGAGACCCTTTCCCGGAGCTATGCGTGGAGCCGGGTCGCCCGGGACCCGCTCCGCTCCCTCTGCCGCCCGCGGGACCTTCCGGGAGCCCCCTCCCGGATGGGCGCCGGGAGCATCCCAGGAGCACCCTCCCGGAGCTGGCGGGATGCACCGGAGCGGGGAGCACCTACCACCTCCCCCTCAGCAGCCCCCTGCCCTGGGGGGCCCGCGGGCTGAACGTCTCCTCCGGGTTCAGGATGACAGGGGCAGGACGGGGCGAGTGCAGCCCACTGGCGCCTGGACCGCTGCTGCCAACGGTAAATCCAGGCTAAGATGCTCGGTGGTGCCACCACGACTGCCAGTATATTCCTATGCCTTCTAAGAGCACAGAGGGCAGGCGTGTCAGAGGGCTCGTCTGAGTTTTCTGCGGTCGTAGAAGTTGTAGACAGGTGGGGATGCGTCCTTTCTCCCACGTAACAAGTGATAGGACAAGAGGAAACAGCATCGAACTGTGCCAGGGGAGGTTTAGATGGGATAGTAGGAAATATTTATTCACTGAAAAGGTGTTTAAGCATTGGACCGGGCTGCCCAGGGAAGTGGTGGAATCACCATTCCTGGAAGTATGCAAAAAATGAGTAGATGTGATGCTTATAGGGACATGTCTTCGCGGTGGACCTGGCTCTGCTGGGTTAATGGTTGGAGTTGATGATCTTACAGGTCTTTTCCAATCTTAATGATTCTTATCTATGGTGCTATGTGAGACAGGGCCATGAGATCCCTGGAGATCATATGGCAAGTCCCCACCTGCCTTCCCCTAGGTGCCAGTGGAAGTGCAACAAAAACTTAATGAAGCCAACTTCAAACACTGTGTCCAGCAGAAGAGTTTCTTGAGTCCTCTTAACACAGCAGGAGAAGGTTCTGTCAGGAACCACTAAGCAAAGTATTATGTGATGGGGAAATGGCCTAGAACTGGGGCAGAGATGCCTACAGAAGTAGCCAAGTGCAGTTATGGACATGGGCCTTCGTAGAGGAACTGTATTTTACATGTATCAAGAGAAACTCAAGGCTTCTCCATAAATGTTTTTTTGCAGATCTGTTTCACATTCCTCAGTCCCCTGTGCATTGTCACTTCCTTCTCTAGTGCTGCTGCTGTTGTCACTCTTCTCAATTCAAAGGCATGTTCAGATCAAATACATTTTCTCGTACCTTCCATTCTGTCCTAAGTGGATTTTTCATAAACTGCCTGGTTCAACAGACTCCCAGCATTCTGGTGGTAATGCTGCCAGCAACACAACTGTCATCTGCTGAATGTTTGTTTCTCTCTCTCCCAGAAGAGAAGTATGTGCAGCAGCTCTCTGTTCTTCATTTATTTATGTACAAAAGTACACAAATGTTGCTGTGTGTTTACCTTAAAGCACGCAATGAAGGAAATATGTCAGCAGGAGATAAAAACATCTGTGGAGAGAATTTCACTTGATTCTTTGGTTGTAGGCTCCAAAAAAGTCTATCTCCTGGGTGCTGTAGCTCTAATGCAGCAACTCCAATTGTACCTGAGAACTGAAGGATCTTCATTTCAGAATTGTTGTCAATCTTTAAATAACTCAAACTTTGGAGATAAAGAACCTCTTCCTCAAAGACAAGCAGCACAGGAAGTCTGCAGACAATGAGCCCATTTGATAGTTTTGGTAGTGGTGCTATTGTTGTTCGGTTGTTTGTTTAATCTTTACAGAAACAGCATGATGTTGTGTTCTTCAGCTGTTGGCATAAGCACTAGCAGCTTTATATCCAGGTATATGGGATTTCTGGAGTTCATGTCAAAGCAAAATAAATATGTGAAATCAAGTCATCATTTGGTGTCTACCTTGAAAAGAAGGTTAAAAATACACAGAGAGAAGGTAAAAGATACATGGGAGCTTTCTTGATCACTAAGGGAAGAGTTTGAGGATCACTGAAACTGGGGACTAGAGTGGCTGATACTGCAGCTTCACTTTTCTGCCAAGGAGACTGCACTCGTCTGCAGGTCTCTTCTCAATTATACCACTAAGTTTAGGAAAGTAATCTTAGTAGACTTGTGTTTCAGCTTCAAGAGCTGTCTTCCACATGACCCAACCTAAGACAGGCGCACACTGATGTTGTGCATACAGTGAGGAACAGAAAGAGTTGCACCTCATCAGCAGTGTACTTGAATCCATGGCATCTGACCAGCAAACCTAAAGGCTACATACAGCTTTTGAGAACAGCTTTAAGCAGCTGCATTTGAGGCATCTAAAAATGGATGCATGCTCTCTAGTGATTCACAGGATATACCCCCTCTATAGTAATAGCAAGTTTATAGCTCTGCGTCCCAGCCACCAATTTCAGATGAAATAATAGCATGGCAACAGTGCTGAGTACTGTGGAGAAATTAGGGAGGTTGAAAATGAAAGCCTATGCTACTCTTTTTGACCAAATGAGATCATTCATCTAGACTCTCTAGCTTTGCTATATTCAGGTTCTTTCCATCATTATTGCTGTATTGTTCACTTGAAGTAGGTGAGGGGGATAATTTTCTTTAATGATGCTCTGTTTTCCTCAGAATAAACACCTGTACTTTCATGGCTCATTTGAGAGGCCAAAAATGGTATGGATCACAGACTGGAGGCTTGACTAGTTGCTGAATCAGCATGTTAATCACCCAAATGCAGATAAATGTGGCTACCAGTGCAGTAGATATGGATCTAATGTCCAAGAGGATTTGGATTATACCCTAGTCTGTGAGGTCACTGTCAGAGCTGTTGTCAACATAAACTTCTGGCTATCCTTCCCCTGTAGAGAGTAGCCACTGATCCTGCTGTACTATTACAAGAATGCAAGTTGTCTGCTGCCTCTCTGCTTGGTTCTGATGTAGACTGTGCTTGCACAACCGATGAAAGAGCATGACTCCCTGGCAGTTTCTTGGAGGCTCAGCATGGGTTCTTCCTGCCTCTTCTACAGCTCTAGAGCAAATTTGAGGGTGTTCTCACCTGTGTGAATTAGTTCTTACTCTTTGCTTTCACTACTCAAGTCCTTTAACTCCTTCATCTGGTCCAAGATGTCAAAGAACTAAGATAAAAATGAGGTGGATAATGGGGAAGGAAACGTCACTGAGAAACCATTGCACTAAAGGCTAAAGCACGTGTAATAATCAAGGAAATAATGAACCTTGGGTCTAGATACTGCAGTAGAAAGAGATTAAAATTCAACCCCTATCTTTGCCTCTAGGCCTATCTACATGTTTTCTTCGTTGGCAATGTCAGCTTCAAGAAGTTCCCACCCCCTCATCACAGATAGATGAATTAATTCAAGCAAACTTGTCTTACCTGAAGCGTCTCTTTTGGCTTTGAAGTAAAGGGAAGGCTCTGTCTTACCTAGTTCTGTACAGTTCAGATCCATGGTGTGTTGTGACTTATCTCAGAAGACTATCTTTAGGTGGAAACATTTTAACAATTCAGTTTGACATGATTCCACAAGATGTACCTGCACAAATTAGGGCTGCTAAACTGAAGCATTTACATGTGGAAAAAAGTAGTCATAGTTGAATGGAAACTTTTGAGGTGCTTCCTTATAAAAAACCAGTTATTTAGATCCCTGTTTTGTCACTTTATCTAGTAATGTCTCAGCCTAGTGGCTGTAAAGTGACCAGAGGAATCAGCTTTTGCTGTTTTGTCCTTTGATTTTAGAGCAAGTTCTTACAGGCTGAGGTTAATATTTCAGATATTTCTGCCCCAACAGAAATTAAACTTATAAGACACTCTGACATCTTCATTTGTTGTTGGTTCCTTAGAGTTCAATTTAGCCTTTCCTGTTCAAACTAGGCTATCTCTTTTTTTACCTATGCAACTTTTTGGTGTTTGCTTTGCTTTATTTTTAGCAAAATTGCAGCTGGCTCTTACTTCTGCTGTACTGTCTGGTTTCTTCTGGTGAAATTCCAAGAAAGGAAGCCTTAGGGACAGAGATCTACAGTCCTTTCAGTCTTTGAAGTATTTTTACATGGATCTCACCCATTCTGCAAGGGGACAGAAGCCTTTTAGTCCAGATCAAAATGTCCAGTACTTCTTTTGCCTCGCAGCTTTCTTAAATCTTCTTTATCTGGTAGCCTACATAAAACTGAGCTCTTTTTGACACATGAATTTTCTTTTGGTTTCTCTGCTGAGTTTGAAAGGTAGGCAGATGTCTCTTGCTGGCCCTGTTTATTGACACCAAGGAGCTGTGAAGTCCAAGAACAAGAGAAGAAAGGAATAGTGCCAAGGAAGAGTCTTTCATTGCTATTAAGTGAAAAGAAAATCCCACGTGAGTGTCTCTAAATCAACTGTCCAAAGATTTCATCTGTTCCTCAGCCTGTGGGCTTGTGTTCATTGTTTTGATAGCATCTTAAAACTGCTACTGCAGATTTATTCATGATCAGCTGATGGACTAAGTGGACTTCTAGGGCTCATCTCCTTCAGGGACTGCTCTTGGGCTCTCTGCTGTTGTGCTGTAAACCTGCAGTGGATGTATGCAAGGTACCAGGCTTATGTTTGCAGGAGAGTACTAATACACACCATAAGCAATTTTCCATCCCTGGGGACTTTCTTTGCCCTTTCTCCCTACAGGCTCCATTTCAAAACACATTTGTCTGCATTGGCCAAGGATTCTTTTCCCAAGAGTTGGTCTGTTTTATATTAGCAAGGTTTTATTTAATTTGTTTTCTGCCCCACACATAGTTCAGAGGTCAGGAAGGAGATTGTGTAGGGCTGAAGTAGGCAGGAGCATGCATCAGTAATGGACTGTAGCCAGTTAGTGCCATTCATGCCTGTGTGGCCAACTGGAGGGGCTGGCTGGTTTGCAGAGATGTAGTTAATTCACTCCTGGGTGGTTTGATCACCTGGCTGTGACCAGCAATAACACCTGATGGATGGGCAAGAACAGGTTGTGCTTGCATGACTTTTTCATGTGTAGCACAGAACAGCAGGCATTTCAAGATGCTTTGTTTTCTAAGTGTTTACTTTCTCCAAGCTTGACTGAATCTGGTTACCAGTCAAGCAGATCTTATGGAAAGCTGCTGGCATCTGTGTTCTGTATTGCTGTTTGGAAGCCAGTACTTCAAGGCATTTCTTTGTCTTGGAGAGAGCAGGCAGAGCAGGAACTTTGTGCACAGGATGAAGGTGTAGATTTTGTTTAGTAGGTGCAAGGAAAGTTTCTGTCCTTCACCATTTACTTCTGGCTCCTGCACAGTGAAGTTTAACAGCACTAACCCTGCACAGTCCTTAAAAGCAGTCTCTGAAATTGCAGGGTCTGCAGGATTGGGGGGAAAAATACTTCATTAGATACAAAAAATAAGTGGATCCCCTTTCCTCTAACAAGAAATAAAGTATCTTTCTCCAGCTCTGACTTCATGGCATTAACTTTTCTATCCTCCTTACCCATATCCTTCCTTTCCTTTCCATGTGTCCAAGCACAGGTTATGACCTAGACACAGGCCAGGAGCAGCAAAGTGCAGTGTGCATATTGAAGGCAGTATGATGTCAGCTGTTCCACAATAATATCTGGTGAAGGCTCATCCCTATGAGAGACCTCTGACATGCAAATAGAAATCTGCACTTAAACAGTTACAAGAGATCAACTGGCTTAATGAGGAAATGAGTCATTTAGTCCCTATTCCACATCAAACTGTTTGTCCAGGCCACGAGACTGTGCCTGGCTACCCAATAAATTTCCTGTTTGGTGCCTGCCAGAGAGCATCATTCAGCACACCTCTTCCCCCAGTGTAACATGAATGGCTGCATCTTCCCCCCATATCAGCAGCATTGTAGTGACCAAGATTATTGCCTGTCAGTAACTCTTGAGTAAACAACCTCAGTTTACAAGTAAAGCAGAGAGGCTGTGTTTGATTGCCTTGGAAACATGAAAAGCTAAGCCCTTTCATTATTTCCTCTCATTCTTTCCCTGCAGTTTTCAGGCCAAGTGGCATTCTTTAAAATGCTTGTGGACCTCACTGTCTCCAGCTAACAGGTGGAACAATTTGATCTCAGAAAACAATTATTTTCCTGGTGCCCAAGAAAAAAGCACAGTGTAGCTCCCTGAGCATTGTTAGCTGTGCAGGGAAAACAGATGCAAAAGCAGCAAGCATTATTTTAGTCAAGTCAGCAGGCTTGATACATAGAGGAAATCTGCTGGGCAAGACAACATGATTTAACATATCCAATCTTCTAAGCGTAACTTCATTTAAAAGGCATGGAAAAAGGAACCAGCCTCTAACAGAGGAAGGCTGAATGAGCCTATGACTGTGCCACTGCTAATAAGGACAGCTAGACAGACAGCTGTGTAGGCTATATGTGCTATCTCTATACACATGCACATGCCAGTCTAACTGGCATCTATATAAATGTATGGTAATCATGTCTGTGCATGTGTTGACCAGCAAATGAATGTATGCAAGTGCACACACATCAGATGTTGCACAAACATTTTCAATCTGTTCATATGTGGTCAAACTTGAGGAAGCTGCTGCCATTGCCATACCTGTATACCCAGATGCATGCCACTCCTTTTATGTGTATGATCACACCCTGTATGTTCTCTATGGGAAGTCCTTTTCACAGGATGCTGTTTGCGTTGAGACCCTTAAGCAGTCATTCTCCTGTTTCTTTGATTTCAAGTCTTTTTCCCATTTGCACAAACCTGAAGATACAAACTTGACTCTATCAATCACAAACCAGCTCAGAGGTACTTTTCTGAAAATACACAATATCTGCAGTTTATTTTTCAGTTTGGTATCAGGGGACAGGGGTTGTTCAAGCACAGGCTTTTTTCTTATACATGCACTCCATGGACAACTGAGGGCAGAGTCTCTAGTCCTTCACCAGCCTGTAGATGTGATGTTGGGCACCATGGTCACTAGTTGATACTTCAAAAACATATGCTATGCACAGCAAGGTCTCCTGTGTGTCCCTGTTTGTCACAACCTAGACAGAAAGGAAGAAGAAGCTGAGATGACAACTGCTGTTTCTCTGCTTACGTATTCCAACACATTTAACATGGAGCAAAAAGTCAGTAATAGTCAAAGAACAGAGAAGCGCAGGATTGATACACAGCTTGGCCACCACAATGCCCAGTCTGTGTGCCCACACACCAAAGCAAAGCACTTTCACAGCATCAGAACTACAAAGCAGTGAACAAACAGAGAGGTCAGTGGAGTCCACTGTGGAGAAAAGTACACTGTGACCATCTTCCATCAGTGGAACAGGTTCATTAGGTCCTCTACTCTCCAATCCCTAGTATTGCAATTTCAGCAAAGCGAAAGTGTTTCACTAAAAAGCTCTTTTCGCTGTTTGTTAGGTATAGAGAAGTCCCCTCCTGTGGCACATCCACTCCTGCTCACATATGTGTTTATGTATCGCAACCGCAAACAGTTCTTTCCCTCCATCTGCTCTTGCTTGTCAGTGGTGGACACAGACCACAAGGATTATAGAGTATAACTGATTTTACAGGAGACTTGTAGGTTTCCATTACACCTCCCATTCCATACACTGTAGATGTCTGGAAAAGAATGGCTGCTACATTCATGCCTTCTTACAGAAGCTCCTTTTTACCCATTTCTGTTTCTGTGGTCCCTCAAGAACCTTAGATTCTCTACATGACTTAGTGCCAGCAGCATGGTGAAGGAGCAGCATTGTCCAAGTTTCAGAATCATGTACTATGTGGCAGGGACAAGCAAAATATTGGATTAGGAGCTGGCTGGAGGGTCGAGCCCAGAGAGTGCTGGTGAATGGAGCCGCATCCAGCTGGCGGCTGGTCACTAGTGGTGTTCCCCAGGGGTCTGTGTTGGGTCCAGC